>VXAB01003460.1:515111-705584 GCA_013399175.1 Odontophorus gujanensis | reverse complement strand
TATATATATATATATATATATATAAAGAGGATGTTCTCTTATCTTTCCATGCTTTGTCACTTCTGTAAGTTATAAAAAAAAAAATAATGTGACCAGTCCACATGCTACCACAGTGCAAACAGGTGCATGACCACAACCACATTACTACAATCACTTTGTAGGACTAAGATAGAGAATTGCATTGCTAGCACAGCGAGGATACGCTCTGGGGCAAGGGTAAGAATGTTCAGCTTCAGAGCCCTTCCAGTACAAGATTTGATTATTACTATTCCTTATTCCCAATGACCTCATCTCCTCCCTTCCATACACTAGCATTTCACTGAGATAAACTAATTCTGAAAGCCTTTGTTTTCTGAAGTTTGCTTTATATATATGTATATATGGAATTGCATAGGGCATTCCTCTTCAAGAGATTATTTGAAGAAAATAAAATTTTATTATAATACTGCTATGTTAACATTATTTTAATGGATCTTTTAACATTATTTCAAGAAAACCTCTCCCATGAAGTCCTAACACGCCGATCCACATTACTGAAATTGCTACACAGCAGATAGACAAGAATAAAAGATTCTCTAAAGGCAGAACCTTTACTTGGATCATCAAGTACATTTGCGTGTTTCCCATCAGTGATGTTCACATCCTGAGTGACTGACTGAGACATTCAAGTTTCCTACTGTTGCAATGCTTATTTATGTAAGATTTAAAAATCCATCTCTTGGATGGTAAATCTATCATAGGCTAGCTTAGAACTTCTTTTGTGAATTCTCCAATGTCCAACGTATTTTACAAGGTTTACATAACTTTTTGACAAGTATTGATTAGCAGCAACACACCTAATTTGTTCCTTTGAGTCTTTGCTAAATGTTTATCGAGTTATCACACAAAAATCCAGAAAAATGAAATAGACAGTAAGGGCCCCTCAGTTCACTCTGCTTCTGCTTATCATTTCTAAGTGATAGTCCAGCAGGCTTAAGCAGGCACTCCTTTCTTGAGGGTGGGAGGAAAAGACCTCCTGCAACATGTTCAACCCAGTGTTATCTCCTGTCATGCTCTGGAAGTAACAACTGGTACCACATACTGCTACCTATAAGTCAAATTTTCTCTCTTTTCTTCTTATGGCCATGTAAGCTTGATCAGGATTGAGCCTAAAGATCGTCTTGTGGCAGAACTGTTGGCAGATCATCTCTGTTGCCTATCCTGATAAAACTTTAGCTCTGGGGTAAATCTCTGTCCACACAAGCTGAAGTAGAGCTGATGGCCCTCTGGACTGGTGTCCTTCCACCATACATGACAAGAAGCCACTCATTGGTCATAAAATGAAAACGTATATCAGAAATGAACTAGCCATTGGGCTTGGATTAGGACATAGGATGGTTTGGACTGGATGGAATCTTAAAACTCATACAGTTCCAACACTTACTGCCTTGGCTAGGGATGCCTTCTACTAGATTAATTTGCCCAAAGCTCCATGCAATCTGGCCTTTCAGGGACCAGGCATCCATACTCATGGAAAGAATAATCCAGCAATGAAAGTTAAAAAATAAGCCAATACATATAAAATTATAAATCTCTAAAATATAAAATCATTTTTTAAAGGGCCTTCAAAGATTTCTGTGTGAACAAGTAAAAAGTAACTAGAGTATCACAAAACACTAGTGGGTGAATTGAGTAGCAGATAAAGTTCTACATGTTATTTTATCATAGTACTTAACATTTGAAGACACATAGCTAGGAAACTAGTCTTGCACACTCAAGAATCCTTCTGCCAATGGGCTGTGTATCAGACACAATGAGTTTACACTGTATTAATTTTTTTAAGAGTTCCACTATCAACTCACTGCAATATTGGAAATAATTGCAAATATTCTAGTGGCAGTTAAATTACTTCTAAATTGCCAAAAGACTTTTTTTTTTTTCTGAAAGTTCCTATTTAAAATGTATTTTTAAGTTCTTTGTATTAATTCTTTTAATTTTCACTTATTTTCTGTCAAATCTTCCAAAATATTTCACAGAAAAGTGCAAGAAGAAACCTTATGATTCTATTTGCAGAGTAGATGCTGCACATATAATGAAGCTGATCTTTCTAAACATCTAGATTTCAAAATAATTATGTTTGTCAACTTTATGTGAAAATTGAGAAACTTTAAAATCAGTTTGATCATCAATCCTTCATCATAGAAGCGTAAGAATCCTTAAGGTGGTCCTTCAAGAAGGGACCCTTGAAGGCCATCTAGTCCAATGGACCACAGCTAGATCAGGTTGCCCAGGGTGTTGTTGAACCTCACCTTGAAAGTCTCCAGGGAAAGGGCACCAACCACATTACTCTCTTTGAGCTTGAAGCCATTTCCCCTTGTTCTGAAACAACAGACCCTGCTCAAGTGTATGTCTCCTTCTTTCCTGTAGCTTCCCGTCAGAGTCTGAAAGGCCATTCTCAGGTCACCTCGCAACCTTCTCTTCTCCAGGTTGAACAACCCCAGATCTCAGCCTGTCCTTGTAGGAGAGGTGTTCCATTCTGTGGATCATTTTTGAGGCCCTTTTCTGGACACACTCCAACAGGTCTATGTACCTCCTGTACTGAGGACTCTACACCTGGATGCAGTATGCCAAGTGAGGTCTCATCAGCGCAGAGTGGAGGGACAGGATCACCTCTCTCAACCTGCTGGTCACACATCTTCTGATGCAGCCCAAGGTACGGTTCTAAGCTGCAAAGACACATTGCTGACTCATGTCCGGTCTGCCATCCACTATTTCCCTTTTAGTAACAGGTGTTGTTCTTTCACTCATGGACCAGTAGATGTTGGATATTGTTTTCAAAAGTACTAAATTTCATTGACTTTCAGTTTTGCTCAACATGGCATGCCCCTCAGACAGTAAGTGACAGATGTGTCTATTGTCCACAGTAGGACTTAAAAAGCATCAGTGCCTTTTTGACAGAATTCATTTCCCACTTAAAATGTTCTGTCAGACAGAAGTTGGCAGAATCGCTGTAAAAATTCCTTTGTCCTGGATTACAATCTTTAAAACAGAGCTTTTAGAAAGACATCTGGAGGGCTTCTGTGTCTGGTATGTTAAGATTTGTCCAAGAGAACCAATGCTTCTAGCTTACTGATGAACTCAGGAAGAATCCAAAGCTTTGAACTCCTTCCTGCTGAAAAATGAACTAAGTCACAGCAGTGCTGTCATTTGGGCATGGCACAGGAATAAATCCAGTTTGCTGTATTTGTGAGGTTATTCAAATTCATTCTGAAATAATGTCTGTTTCTAGAACAGTGATGCATTTCCATGTTTACTGACCATGTAGGAAAGGATTTGGCCTCTTTCACTAAACAATAACGAAAAGAAGGTGGGGAATTTTCTTGGACTAGGTGATTATCAGTACTATTGTAGAGATGAAGATTGGCTGCATTGAATGCTCAGGTGCATCTACAAATTTGGTCTGGGCAGAGGTTAGAGCCACAGAGGGGGTTATTTTTCATTCTGATACTGACAGTAGACCAAAGTGCAGTGGATCAAGCCTTCCATAGCAGTAGCTATGTTGTCATTGCCAGTTTTATGCCTATATTGAAACAAGAATTCTTCTCAGGAAATCTCTGGCCGTTATAGTGCTCCTTATCACACAGTAATCAATCCAAAGGAATTGATTAGTGAATTTAACTCAAAAAAAAGGTGAGTTGGTGAGGCTATATCACTTTTCAGTGCTAACAGTCTTTACTGCAAATCCCAAATCTGGTGCACTAGACTTTGTGTGCCAAATTGCCAATTTCCAAGGAAAATGCCCTGCACAGAGGTTTTAACAGCTGAGGTACAAAAGAAAATAATGGTACCTGGCAACTGATGTTGCTATAAATGCCTTCTTTCAAGTGGGATCTGCTATCAAAGTTCCCTTTTAGGTTTGATGAGCAAACGCTGATTGCACGATGGAGACAGTTACTACAAGTTATCACCAGCTACTGAGAGTGAGGAGGAAGGAAAAAAAAACTTGTAATATTCAGGGAACGCCTTCTTCTGCTAATCAGAGGAAGCTGGTAGATCAAATATGTGCTCAGTAGACAGCTGTTACTGGGTTAGCTTTTTAGCTTAGTTCAATAAATTGACTTGTTCACTTGTTACTAAAGCAGATTATTGTTAATGGGTTTCTTGGTCAACAGCACCTCTTGATAACATTTTAATTAAAATGAATATGTGTCTCATTTTCTTTTTGGGTCTAATATGTGATACTTCAGAACACTGACAGTGTCAGATGTTATTTTCTTCAATTAATTGGTACATAATTATACTCAAATGGCTGGGAAGGGTAAATTTTTTTCTTCATGTCACACTTAGCATTTTGCCACTTGCTCCACTTAAAGTGCCTAATAAGAAAGTCGCACTTTCCCTCTGAGAAGGGACACTGTTGAACTGTGTGGAACAGGCACCACGGGCACATCCTGTCCACACTTCCTACTGGAGAAGTAGAGTTGCAGACATGCTCATGCTGGGGCAGATCTGGCCAAACCCAGCATTCTGGCATAGGACAGTCACTGCTGGTTTATCTGTGGGTTGGGAATGCTATCACCACACTGGACATGATCAAAATGCGTGGGAGAGGAAGGAAAATAAAAAATACTAATGCAAAATAAAAGTAGCCATGCATTAGAACCTATTTATTCCTAAGAGTTCTAATAAGACCTTATTCTGCTAAGACAAAGCTCCTAGAGGGTCA
This sequence comes from Odontophorus gujanensis, assembly GCA_013399175.1. NCBI lineage: Eukaryota > Metazoa > Chordata > Aves > Galliformes > Odontophoridae > Odontophorus > Odontophorus gujanensis. The sequence continues at coordinate 700,879 of VXAB01003460.1, read as the reverse complement.
TCACTGCGTGGCACTCATATACAAGCCTGAACATACTTGTATCACAGCTCTGCCTTTTGAAAGCGGAGTGCTACCCTCCCTCTCCTGCAATGAAGAAATGAAAGCATTCAGGCTAGTCGAAAGCCACAAAAGCTGTTTGTTCAAAAGTATCAGAGGACATGGCCCTCCCATGTTTCAGCACACTTCTACATGAATTACTGCATCAAGTTTCCTCTTGGCAGTAAAGATAAATAGTCAGACCTGTTCTAGGTCTCATACCCCTTATTTGTCTTGAGAATACACATACAGTTCCTGTCAATGATTGGTCATCTTCTTTGGAGCTATTCATAAAGTGGGGACCATTATTTCCTTTTGTATCCATCAGAATATGCTACAAAATAATGATTAAAAAGACAGAGAGATCATCTTGCATCTTTAGTACTGGCATTCAACTACGGTTATGTTTCTGCACTCTTTCCTTTATACAAGCTCTGTGATGAACTTATTGCACATCAGAGAACTAGCTTGTAAGCTACAAAAGATCAGAGCTTTATTTCAAAGACAAGGAAAACAGTATAGTGTTTCATCTCATACACATTTAGGTGAACACAGTAAATATGTTTTATGAGCTTATTGACAGGCACCGGTGCACAGAAACTGTGAAGCAGAACTTAGACACGTTAGGCATCTCCAGAAAGATATGTAGACTCCATTTTGCAGCATACACATCCAACAACCAGAGAAGTTACTCTGTTTTCTCTGTTTTTGTGTCCAAAAACTCTCTTCTGCTCTGCAAACCCCTATTTGTGCAGATGATTTTTTTTTTTTTTTGTAAATGTATGTGTGTGTTGTGGACACCTGTCCACTTGGAAACATCTAAGCCACAAAACAGCTGTCAGATGGTAGCAACTTTTAGTTGCTCTGAACCAGGGCTGGATTCAACCCAACAATGACTGAGAGGTGAGAGATTTGGTATCATCTTATCAATTTCCTGAACCATCTGGTTCCAAATGTGCAATTTAACAGAGAAATAGTGCTATGAAAAATCTAACAGCAATTGTGAAGTTTAAGATAGAATTATCCTTTGAATGATAGATGCAATCCTATCAGCTTCAGCATATTATGCATTTAAAATACAGCTGCCATTCACAGTGAAGCAAAGATAACCGTCTGTCATTAACTCTAATGCAATACTTATACAGAAGTGAAATCTCATCCAAATATTTGATCTCATGTCAAAGTAACACATATAATTCAAGATAAAAATATGAACACAAGATAAACTAGTAAGAACAGTAAGTACAAACTTCCAATTGAGTACTTCACTTCTCACACACAAGGTAGAAAACAGCTTCTCAAGCACTTCATTATCAGTATGCTGTGCCATGCACCGGCCATGAGTGACAGTTTTCAAAAATTGAACGGACAAACTTAATAGTTTAATTCTCTCAATCTCACTGTAATAGCCAATAAGTGATCAACAAACTTTGGCTTAGCCAGAGCACTCCCTGCAAAAGTAACCCCTCCTGCCTTCCTTCTTGCTTCTCTCCTTCTACCATTTCTCCAGAGAAACAAAGGCACTTACCAATATCTGCTGATAAACTTTCTCCAGTTCCAGGAGGGTCTTCTTGCTGAAAGACCATATAACTTCTCATGCTCCTTCAACAAAACATACGTTATTTTTCCAACTTGCAATTCCTAATGAATTTGAAAGCTTACACATAACTGGATGGACAGACCTCACCATCATTAGGAAGCTCTGCTTAAGTCCATACGCATACAGATTGGGCTACTGAAACAGTATTTTAATCTTATTTATGATTTTATTTGAACTTTTAGTAAAATATTCATTCATATCCTGTTACTAATATAAAATTCTTTATTATGTAGTGGTTCTGAATTTCAGGCTCACAGTTTCAAAGTAGGCCAAATGTTGGGTTTAAGTACCCTGAAACTGTCTTTCTAGAACATAATAATCAGTCAAATGTGAAAATGAGCTTGCAAGTTAACTTAGCAGTGTGGATAAGAACATTTCTGAAGAGTAAATTATGTCTAATTAACTAGACTGAGATAGCAGCTTTTTTTCCCACCTCGTTTCATTGTTAGAAGTCACAATCTTTACACTAACCAGCTCTTCAGCTGCACTGTGAGGGAGTGCTTCTTGCAAAAGGCTCCAAAACTGGACTTACGATATCAGGCTGTGCAGATCCTCACAGCTGAGAAATATGTCAAACACACTCTCAATTGTATTGCATCCCTGACATTGTCTTTCAAGGAAGGATTCAGCCTGAAAACTGCTTTGAAGTGGAACAGAAACTTTGAAGGCAGCATCAGAAAAAAATCACGTTCCACTCTTCACATCTGTCTGTGCACTTGGCAGATGCTGCACACCAATAATTTAAATTAAGGCATTTTTTATTCTCAGGAATTGTGATAATTCCAGGGCATCTCCTCCAGCATGTTTGTAACTATACATTATACCATTTTACCACATAATGAAGACAAACACCAACAGTTTAGCAACAGATTTGGATAATGTCAAGATATACAGTAACACAGAATAATATGACCAGGCCTGCAAGTTCTAACTGAATATTTTTCTGTACTTGCTTTCATTAGCCTTTCCTCCTATTTCATTTTTCCAACCATTTTAAGTATTGCCTGTCCCTTCTCCCCCCTCGTCCTCAAAATGCATCCTGAAATCATTTTCAAGAATTAGATTCTGCTCCCATTGTGGAATTGGGCTTTCTTCTTATCAATAGACACCGCTTACGTGCTGATGAACCATCAAGCTGTTGATGGAGGAAACAGCACATATCCAGGCATAGCACTTAATTGGTATGCTGGCCCATGCAATGCTATCTGATTGCATTCAGTAACTGGCAGGGACAGAAAGCATTTCCAAGGGAAATAATATCTAGCTGTGAATGTGGGAATACGTGTATAAGAACTGAACAGTAAACACCAGCCTTAATTTTAATATCTCACATTATGCAAAACTTAAAAAAGATGAGTGCTCTGATATTCAAGCAGACCCCTGCGGGACAGGAATGTTATCATAAGAATATTATAGAAACCAATGTAAAATATCCAGCTGCTGTGAGAGTTTTAGGGGCATCAAACGTTCTTGAATCACCATTTTGCTTCCACAAATGAAAGTATTAACAGCAGCAGCAGTATATTATTTCAGTGGGCTGTACGACCGCAAGCAACATTGCCTTTCTGTTTAGGCTTTGATAGGTTAGCATTTAATGTCCCAAACAGCCCTTAAATGCTCCAAGGTGAAAATGTAAAACCATAATCCAGCTCTAAATGGTCATTTAAAAAATGATCTTCCCAAAGCTCAGGAGTGCCTTTATCTGTTTATGAGGCATTCCAGTTAAAATAGTTACACTAGGAATGTGGGGAGGATGATACCTATTTAATTTTATGGTGTTTTTCTCTCTCCAGTGATAAAAGGTGGCTGGGACTGCAGCAAGAGCCAAATTCTCTTTGCCTTATTCACACAACTAATCACATTGACTACAGTGGGACTGTTTGTGGAGGGGATTTGGCCTGGACTCTCACTGTGTCAATTATCTTCCTTTATAAGCAGGTTTCTCTTTTTGTCTTACTCTCTCGCCAAACTGTTACTCATAGGTTTTCAGATTAAATGTGAGACAGACACCACCAAAGATGTGAAAGCAGCAAGAAGAAACACCAATTCAGATCTGTGGGTTCAGATTAAAAACAAAGAAGAAAGAAAAAACAAACCCCAAACACTGACAAAACAAAATGTCTTGCTGACACAACTTTTGGAGAATTGGTCAAGGAAGATTTACACAGAATGTTCAGACAATACCTGTATTGTTCATCCCTTAGGCTTTACATCTGCTTTCCCAGAAATGAGAAGGCAGGAAAGAATTTGTGATATTCAGAGACAATTCGTGTGTAAATCCTGACCTTCATAAAGATGTCCAAATGTTCACAAGCTGATGCATTTTGTTTTAAAGTAACGTGTGGCAAAAAGAGAACTAAGTGCTTCTCTGGCCGTACCAACATTTGAGCTGGGGCGGAAAGAAGGCATGGGATGCCAGCTCCCTATCTGAACCTGGCCTGGCCAGTCCTGCTGAGAGCTTCTCAGTCCTCAAAGCTGAATCATGCCACCGTGCTCAGCTCCTGGGTCAGGCACTTCTCAAAGGACCCAGACAGCATGGTGCTGGTAGATGGTGGCTACCTTGGTTCGCTGGGTCTGCTGCTGCTGTGATTGGGGGGGGCTGTTGCCACTTCGAACAGGTGTCTGCAGTTTCTCACCCCACACCCAGCTTTGCTTGACAGCTTCTTTTGGGGCTGCTGTTGAAAACAAACAAACAAACAAAAAAGCAGTTCTCCAGCTCTCTGCCTTCAGGGTTGTCTGCTAGCCTGGCCTCACTGTGAAGGGTGAGGGTAGGAGGAACTCCTTTGTTTTCTTTTTTCTGTGGGTGGCAGAAGAATCGTCATTGTAGAGCTCTAGAAGAGCAGATCTGAGCATTCCTTTCCTCTGGGATACACCTCATCGAGGAGAAAAACTTTCTCTGCAAGAGCCCAAACCTTCATCTTCAGAGACAAAAGAGTGTGACACAATACTCAATCCTTTTCTGAGAGCTTGGAAGAAGTGCAAAGACAGCTCAGAAAACTGGCAGACCTACTGAAATGTCAGATTTACTCTTCTTATAATCACACATATTGATGCACTCAAAAGAAAGAAAAATCCAGAAAGAAAAGATGCTTTGTTATTTCCAGTGCATAAACATAATAAACATTGCGATTACTGATTCCACCAGAAATGATGAGGACTGTGGATTTATTGGGATCAGTCATCCTCAGACTTTGTAGATCCCTTCATTTTTACAGGATAATAATGGGGAAGGGTACAAACCTCAAAAGATATCTCTGCAGTGGATGTAATAGCAGCAAATTCCCAGCATTGGCATAGATTTTCAGTTCCCCATATTTAATCATTTTGCTTTCCTCAATGCTGCAAAATAAAGGACAGAAGGGACAAAAGATTCAATAAACAGTTCTGCAGTCTTTGTGCCCTATTCTGGACGTGAGTGTACGCTGCAGCAATTCGAGATGTCAAGTCTAGCTGTCAAGGCAAGAAAGAACAGAGACAAATGGTTGCCCTGTCGCACAGCCATGCTTACTGCAAACTAAGCACAAACACGGTATTTAGAGTACTAACATTTGAATAGGTTACAATACACCTCCGAATGAAAGAAATTTCCATAATTAAAGGATAAAGATGTTGACAGAATTTCTGAGCCTACTCATATAATGTTTTTCTATAAGCCAGGATTTTGGGGAGATTGTATTCGGCTCAGCAAGGTATGCTGCACGGCAAATTGTCTGATGCTTCTCAAGTACATTTTGCCAATTTTATCACCACTAGTAAATTGGGTGAACTTTTGAATTTCAATGCATGAGACTCTTCATGCGTCAAGATGAGATAATTCTGTGACTTGGATGATTACTTCTGAAGGCAAAAGGCCAAAGTTTTCTCCTTGAACTTTACATATGAATTGATCAACTCAATGCATTTTATATACTTTAAGATACCTCCCTGCTTTGCTTCACCACATCAAGGGAATACAGTGGTAAAAAGCCATTTTCTTTCTACTTACAGAACATATTAGCATTTGAGAGGAAAATATCTATAAAAGACCTTATAAAAGTCTTCAGAAAATCCATTAATCCCAGACATTTTGTCCATAGTTGCTTGCAGTGATATCGGAGTGTCTAGGCTATTGACCTATAATCCATTAATAGGATTTTTAAGAGTTCTGCTATGGTTACTCTTCAGGCGATGAGTGAACAGATGGATAGGATGGTCACCCCCTTACTGTAACCTTTGCCTAACAAAGCTGATTAATTCAGTCTTTCTAGTTGATAAGGCATCAAATGTGGCTTTGTCTACTGATAATTAACTAAGATACTAGGCAGAGGGAGTCAGAGGAGGTGAACAGCAAAGTGAACTCTCCAGCTCAGTCCTACAGACTGTGGGGTAGAAGCAGAGGTGACGTAAGTGATGCTGTACGCTATACATCACTGTATCACCATGAGTTAGCAGAAGCAGTCATGAGGCAAGACATTAGACCTAGAAAAAAAGCAGATAGAGACCAATGCCAGAAGACTATGAGCGTTACCTGGAGCTCTCACACAGTGCCACACCTGCAGCCCATTGTGGCTCATTACACTCCCAGTGCCTGGAAGACAACCGAAATAGTCCTCCCACCCAGAGGGACTAAGAGACGGGCTGAGAACAGACAGAGAAGCACAAGCAAACAGCACAGTAGCTACAGATACCCTGCAAAGCCCCACAGATGTGGTGCCATCCCTTCCCTTTTTGCTTTTATTTGGCTGTTTGGAGCACCTCCATGGGCCCACACTGGACCAGGGGCTAGCAGTTGTCTGCCTGGCCTCATAAGAAGTTAGCAGTAGGATTTGCAGCAGTCTACTACACTTAAGACATTCAGAAGCTCCCCAACACATAATTGACTCTTAGCTCCTTTCAACCCCAAAGCAAGCTAACTTTGGACAACAGTAGTTAAAGAGATGAAGGAATTCAGGCCTGGTAAATAACCTGAAGTAGAACAGCTGAAATGGGAAAGCAAGACAAGTGAATTAAGCCTTCCATATTCCTTACTTAGCTTGCCTCTTTTTCTCTTCCTGACCTCCGGCTGAATGTAGTCCTTTCCCACTGCTCTGAGCTACCAGGAGGCTCTCAGCTTCCACTTGGTCAGTAGTGGGGGGGGGCTGCACTACCAGGCAGGCACACCAGGGTGCTGCCCCTGCAGCTCCTCTGCCCCTCCACAAAAGCATCTGCCTTCCCAGCATCCTCTGAGGCCTCACCATAATGTTATCCTTATTTGCCTTATATATCTTTATAAACGCTGGTATACCACTTATCCCAGACAAGCTACCTTCGGAGGCAGTCTCAGCCACCACTTTTTGACATGAGGTTAGCTGGTACACTGCCTCACCTTGAAGCAGCAAGCAGGGGGAGCATCTAATTCCTGCCTTGTTGGAAAGCTGGAGGACAAACACTTTTTCACATCTTGTTTCAGACTAACACTTTCAAGTGCTGCATCTTGCAAGTAGCTCCACACAAGTTTTCATTCTCTTTCAGAAGAAAAGAAAAATTTTCTCTGCCAGAGCCCCAGCTTTTTGCAAAGAACATAGGCTGAAATTTTATCAGCATTGAAATAGGTGGTTGTGCACAAAGCTTCAGGGATTTCTGTGAATAAACCTCAAATATAGTTATAACTATTGACCCAACTGTGAAATAGCACAACTACATAGAACTCTGTCTGCAGAACTTTGCCTGAAATGTTTCTGTATTGATAAGACCACCGAAGTCCGAAGTCATCTCACACTGACACCTCACCAAAGAGCAGACACAATACACAGTCCTCACAACCAGTTTGTCAAAGTGAAGGTTCCTCTGGGGTGGCACCATGCTGAAGACACTCACTGAAAACAGTAAATTAAGGTTCAGTTTCTGTCTCAAGATCTAGTAGATATATATTATTTTCTTTCTGTTTAACCTAAACTACATAAGCAGGCCCATAGCAGACCAGAAAACAAATGGATGCTCTGAGCCACTGAACAAAAGGACATCCCTTCTTAGGATCATTCCTGTGAAGAAACTTGCACCTCTTTAGAATGTTCTCATAGAAGATCATAGAATCATAGAATGGAAGATATAAGCTCTATTGCCATGCAGGCAGAGAATAAAACAGCTCAGCTGTCCTTTATCCTGTATGAGCAGTTTGAAAACTGAAGTAATATATAAAAAGGTGATAACAGCATCACTACATGCATGACATTTTACAGTTACGGGTAGCAATGGAATCTCATATATACATACATATGTACATACATATATATAAAATTCTATTCAGGACAATATATAGACTGAACTTCAGGAGAGGGAATTTCAAGGAACATGCATAGTTAAGCAATTTTAAGCAGTCAGTTATGAAAGTTTATTACACTGCTGTCTAGTATAAGCATGCTTGTGCGCTTTACTTGTTTGAGCTGTGCCACCAAAGATGCTGTTCGTGTGAGTACAACAACATAATTTAGCCCCCCCTGATTGTTAAAACTCCTAGTAATCATGGTATGAGCTTGAAAATCAGGGCTGACGTGGATATTTATTAGCACAATTATGCTGGCAACCCATCATAGACCGAACACAATTTTTGTAGCAATTTTCAAATCATTAGCATACTGTTTTAGTAACATCTTATCTCAGCTATTAGACAGGCTATCCTTAAATTGAAGTCATTAGCAAACACTTCATTACTATATTGTTTTGCAGTATGCATTCATTATATTGGATTATTTTGTAAAGTAAATAGCCTCTGCATACGAAACAAATCAACATATATCTAGAAAATGTAATTATAAAGCTTAACTAATTTACTTCATTTTGCATTATATAAAAAATATTTTCAACTTTTATATGAAGTATCTTTTAAATAATAGAATTTATTGTACATGATTAATTATAGCAATGATGGCCATCTATCTGTGCTAAAATATGACAGTTTAATCTTCTAAATCACATCAGGAATGAAACAATTCTGAATCCAGGATATCTCTTTATGGGTTCTAAGTACAGCTCATAAATTACTGCAGCTTTTAAATCTCATCTACATTCCTGCAGCGGAGAGGCAAACCAATACAATATTCAAGTCTGTAGACTTCTTCATGTAAAATTCCTATTCATTAATATCTTTTCATTGTGCTTTCACAAGAATAATAGCATATGGATAACTTCCTCTAAAGGAACAACTTCAATTTGCCAGGTATTTCTGAGGACAAGTAATTTTTATCCTTTGGAAATTTTTACAGAAATTCAACACAGTGCTTTCATTGCACTCAGTTTTCATTTCTCAGAAGGACTAGTTGACGCATCATGACTGGGCTCCCCCTAACCCCACCAGTTGAAATTATTTTATCTAAATCTTCTAACTCTACAGACAGTATCTCTTTCTACCTCTTTCCTAGCCTAACTGTCTCAGAAGGAGTATGATTTTTTTGCTGGAGGAGGCAAGGAGGTCTGGTTGCACAGAAGAGCAGCTGACTGCTGGGGCTTCGCTGTTCATGAGTTAGAATCAGAATCATTAAGGTTTGAAAAGACATCCAAGATCATCCAGTCCAACCATCAGCCCACCACCACCATGCTCACTAACCATATCGTTTCTGTCTACAGATATGGGAATTATTTCACAGAGGAAAGTCCAGACACGAATGAATATTCTCACCAGTGAGCTGGGAAGGATGATGCACATATATATGGGAAAAGCTTTAGTTTTTCCTCTCCAGGTTCTGCCACACAACATGTAGACCAGTCCTGCATCATGGCATAATCTAAGGGCAGGAGTGAGAGCAAAAGGTTACCTTTCCTCTGCTTCCTGCATCGCTCTATGTTCAAAAAACACAATATCCTTTCTTCTCTGTAATTAGCGTGTTGGTACTAGGCAGGCCCATAATGCTTCTCCAAGCAATGACCACAGGTCTTGAGGCAAGTCACCATGCCTTGCTGTGTAGGTTTGCCAGCCCTGAGATGTTGATAAAGATTAAATCACCTGAGTGACAACTTAAACCAAGCCTGGTTTTGGAGCCTAAAGTAATCTAAAGAGCCAAAAATACATCAGGTATGGTTCTAACACTCTTCCTTAGCTTGATCCTCTGTCCAGCACATTCCCTCTTCTAATCTTCCTCCTGATGTGGATCTCAAGGAGGATCCCTCATTTGGCAGCTTTGCAGCATTGCACAGAGCATAACTGTTATGGTCATAAAGACCTGGGATTTCTTGCAACATGTAATTGAAAGAGGAGCAAAGGCATGAGAACAGGCATCCCTGTGTGTACAATTTTGTGTCTTTCATAATATCACCAAGGTTGGAAAAGATATCCAAGATCATCTGGTCCAACTGTCCACCTACCATCAATGTCCCTTAGTACAACATCGAAACATTTCTGGAACACCTCCAGGGACAGTGACTCAACTACCTCCCTGGGCAGCCTGATCCAGCACCTTTTCTACTTCATAAGCTCTCCTGCCACCAACCTTGTTGTACACAGCTGTTGTAGCAAGGCCAACACAGTTGTGTCATGGTTTTATGATTTTTGGTATTGGTATTCCACATCATAGCATCACGTAGTACATTAAGAGTTAACAAGTTAATGCTCTAGCTGCGTGGATCATTGATAGTTATGGATATGCCTGTCTCAGAAGAGAAGAAGAACTACATTCCCAGAAGACTGTGTGATGTTTTGCGTTTTCGCGTGTTTCCGCTCAGAGGGAAAGATAAAAACTGTTTGTGGTCCCGGGACACTCTCTTTCCTTTGGGATCGACTCAGCAGTGGGTGCTCGCTGCCGTCTCGCCTTCAGTGTTTATAGTGTAAGGCCTTCGGTTTATCGGACACTCTCTCTTGCTCATTTTATTTTATTTGTTAGCTTCATTTCCAATTATATTGTATTATATTGTGTTATTTTGCTTTCTCATATCTTATTTAGTAAATTAGCTTTCCTCCTCAGATTGTTGCCACTGTTTTGTTTTTACGCCCATCTCCCTTTTCCCATTTCCCCTTCCTCTTTTCTGGGGCATGGATCCATGGGGTCCCCACACCAATTGTCACAGAACCGGGCCAACCCAGCCTGTAAACCGTTGACAAGTTGGGATGGAGTTCAGCACAATTGGAATTTGCCAGGGTGTCCACACTGCTGTCTTTGCTTGCAAATCTTTGACCACATACTGTTACACACTATTTGTGCAAGAAAGACAGGTTTTAAAGGATGAAGCAGGACAAGGTTTTTTTGCTGTGTTAAACCTACTTGCTTCCTTTAAACTTTTCTTCACAGGAGGTGTGCTCCAGCCCTCTGATCATTTGGATGTACACCAACAATTCTGCATGTTTCTTGTACTTGTGGCCCAGGCTTGGACACAGTACTACAAATGGGGCCTCAAAAGAGCAGACTAGAGGGGGACAATCACCTCTCACATCCTGCTGATCACCTCTCTTCTGATGCAGCTCAGGATACTGTTGGCCTCCCAGTCCGCAGGAACACACTGCTGGCTCAAGTCTGGTTTTTTATCCACCAGAAATTCCAGACATTTCTCTGCATGGCTGCTCTCAATGAGCTCTTCTCTTAGTTTACATACATGCAGTCATAGGATAGAATCATAGAATCTTTAAGGTTGGAAAAGACTTCTAAAATCATCTAATCCAACCATCCACCTACCACCAATGTTTCCCATTAAACCATGATCTTTAGTACCATATATGGTGTTGCCCCAACCCAAGAGCAACACCTGGCACTTGGCATTGTTGAACCACATTCAATTCTCATGGGCCTACTTCTCCAGACTGTGCAAGTCCCTTTGGATGGCAAAGGGATTTGGCCATCAGAAGAACAACTTATCAATTTAATCACTTCTCAAAATACTTTAATGCACATGGCATGCCCAGAAATACTCCTGGATGGAAGCAATAAATTATATATAATTGTTCATAAAATGAATCAATCGAAGTTTCTGTGTACCAAGTGCTGAAACAATTCTCAGACGTTATACTTCTATTTCCAGTTTTCTTCTCCAGAGTCAGAAGGACTAATACTTTTATGGGTAAGCTGGTCAAGAAGCAACTCCTCTCCTGAATTTTGAGGGAAAAAAATACTGCTAGACAGAATGCCTAAAAGTAATTTGCCAAACGTTAGAGAAAAAATAATTTCATTTTGTTCAAAAATGTTTAAAGAAATCCAATTTTGCTTCCTGAGAGGTTTTCAAAGAAAATAACATTTTTGAAAACAAGACTCTCTTTAGTGTTTTATTTGCCGTGTACTTCTTTTGCTTTCAGCAACCTCCTCCAAGTTATCGCTGATTTAAAGCAACAGCAAAGCAAGAGGAGACAGTAAAAAATGGGAGACAAAATGAGACCTTGAGATGAAGTATGGCTGAAAGGGAAAAAAAAAGTTTTTTTTTTTCCCCAGTCCAACTTTCATTGCTATAACTGAAGAGATTCATGAGAAAATAGCATAGTTCAGTAATGCAATACATTACTGTGTTAGATGCTCAAACGAACAATCCTACATTGCTGTAAACACAGATATCCTTAGAATAAATCAGTTACTTGCATCCCAAGTCATTTTTAGGCTTTTTTTTTTTTTTCCCTCTGTAATTCTATATGTCAGCTCTTTGATTACTTCCTGCTTTCATGTTTTAATCTGTTGTGGTATAAATTCGTGGTGATCTTTATTCCTCATTGCAACACTCTGTATTGAGTTCTCCCCACCTAGAGCATTCTCATGAACTCCCAGCAGCAGCAGAGGAAAATCAGCAAATGAGACACAATCAATTAGTCAGGAAACAGCCTAGGGGTAGGTTGTCTTCTGGACAGCCTCTTCTGCACACTCTCATGTTAGCACACTCCCACAACTACATTCCACAAGCATGATGATGCGCTGAGAGAAACATATTGCAAATGGTATTATTTCTTCATTCAGTTTTGGGCAGAACTTTTCCCAAACCAATTGATAGTAGATGGAAATCAATTCAGGGATTCATGATCTGAACTTTAATATCACATGATCCATTTCTGTCTTCTTTAAGGATTTGGAAAATTGACACAGTTCCCATCTCTTTGGGGATTTTCTGCTTTTCCCTAGCTGTTCCCATCTAGCATTGGTTTGAAAGATCAATATTGTTACTGCAGAAGCTATAATGTCTGATGTTTTATGCTTGGCTAGAAAGGCTCCCTTGATTTATTGCTCTAAACACAAAGTATCAGCTATTAAAATTTGTCCTAGCTTAATCAGAGGTACATCTCTTTACTGTATTAGACAGAGATGCAGGAATATCATGATAAATATCCACATGCCTGGTATAATCCCAGATGAACCATTACACACAAACTTACTAAGCTTTTCTAATGATGTAAGTACAGTATTCATTCTCAGTTTAGCACATGCCACTGGTGATCTATATATTTACTGAATGAATCACATATAATGTTCTTCATGCAGCTGCTTCATAGAGAGTCATTTTTCTTGCTGAATCTTTTGAAACTTTTCCTAATGCCACTAGCAGCTCTGCATTATCTGGAAATTCCTAATCTTTGCTACAGTATTCTAAATGTTGTTTATGATTCTGTATAGAGAAAAATACATCTCAGACATTTTAGAAGTTATAAAGTACACACTACTTCTCAGAACTACATATGTTTGTCCAGAGAAGATGGAATTTCCACCAAGGTGAAACCTGAGACCAGAGGAGTCCATGCTATGATAATATGACAAAGGAGGAAGCATTTTTTCTGAAGTGGGATAAACAACTCTGCAGATCTGACTAGTGACATGGCAGGTCAAAATACAGTGAATGTAAAGAATTTCTAGATAGGGCAGCACAAACTATTAGCAACACCTAAGCACTAGCTATAACTTGTTCTAGAGGGACATCAGAAAAACAAGCAGATATGACAGGACTGAGGTGGAAACCTTATAATATGGACTTTTGGAGTGCATGCCTGCAGTTTCAGTGTCTGCTACTAGTCACTGCACATTTCCCTCCCTCTGTTTCCATTCAGAATTATTAACACTCCTCCCATGTGTGAAATATTACATGGTAAAACACAGCACTGCTGACAGATCATAGAATCACAGAATGGCTTGGGTTTCAGCTCCATATGGTTCCTGTTCCACTGCTGCAGGCAGGGTTGCCAATGGCTAGAGAATTCCTCATGGGAATTATCTGAATCATAGGCTATCCAGATAAGGAAAAGAAACTGTAACTATTTTAGCATTTACTTTCAGATTTGTGTATGATAAAACCACAATGAAGAGTACTGGTATTTCAAGAATTGTCACCACCTGTCCAGAACCAACTCACCAGTACTAGGAGGGGAAAACCCAAGCAGGGTTTTCAGGAAATTCTGCCGTTCGTAAATCATAAATTTGTCAAACCAACCAGCCAAACAACCAACCAAAAAGCCTCTTCAGTCCAGCATTTCCATATTTTTGTCCAAAAAAAAGATCAGGCACCAATAATTCCAACATCACAGGAGTTTTTGACCCTTGATGTCAAATAGTGAAGAGATGTTAAAGGCAGTAATGTTCTCAGACCTCACCCTAGATCAGATGCACATTGCTCTGAGTGAACAAGTGCTTGCAAGACTGCTGTATTCTGCATTTGCAAAAGACATCACTGAGGCATCAACAGAAAAGATCCTATCAGAGTCCGGTAGTGGTACATATTAACAGAGCTGACAGAATTGCAGCTTGTTGGAACTGTCACAGAGGAAGATAGGATCAAATGACATGGTGTACTTTCATGCCAGGATTACTAGGAAGACACATAACATCAATCTTGATTCCAGGTAGAGACTCATTTTCAGGAGAGCTGATGTGACCTCATCACTAAAGGGAAAAAAATAAAAAAGTAAAAGAACAAAAGTGACATAAAAAAAAAATCCTATGGTGATTTTTTTTTGTAATAAAAAACTTGAAACGACAATATTGTACATTGTCCTGACATTTGGATGTCCTTGCAGGCGCTATTCCAAAACAGTCCCTGGAGAATTAGTAATCACTAAAATAACATTTTGCAAGTCCCTTGAGGGTCTGCAATTAATATGTTAAGTGCAGCTTAAAGAGAATAAGAGCATCATTAAAAACATAATAAATCATTTCGTGTTATTGAATTATTTGTCTGTAAAATTACTTAGGTAATTATCTGAACTTTATTAATAAAAGCTTTCATTAACTACCACTTATACAGGATAGAATCAAGCCATAGAGCTTTCAAACTCAAATACGCACTGTGGAAGACAATGCAAATGCTATTGTCAACTTCAAACAAAACCTGAGGTATGTATGCTGAGCTCAGTTAACTCTAAGGCTGTATTTTTGTGACACAGGACTGTTATGGTTATTTTTTTAATTTTTGTTAAATTAATAATGCGACACTCGATGCATTATTAGCATACTGAGCTAATTAGTGGTAGGTACCACACTGTAAAATGTGAAGGAACTGGAACTTCTATGGAAGTTTCAGCCACTGTGAAACTCAAGCCTCAGTACAGCATTAGAATTGAAGAAAATTTAAATGTGGCATATTCAATATTGATGTGGCTACACTGATTTAAAATCATACACCTTTTTTCAACAGCTTTACAGCCCACTATAAGCTATTTTCAGGGTAGTAGAAAACTTTATTCTAATAGTGATGACTGAATAAATCAGGAAATAAAACCAACAACAAGGTGTCATTGCCCAAAGGGGCTCAGACTAGTGCTCAAGACAGAGCTTTCTAAGTAGGACAGAAGGCTGATCATATACATGCCACTGCTCTGAGGGTAATGAAAGTGGAGGGTCTTGTTCTTTCTAGAGCTGAGGCAGATACATGACCCAAAGGGGATGACTTTGGCACCAGGGCCATGGATTAAGTAGTTTTGTATTAAATAAAACTGTTGTATGATCTCATTATAGGTAAGATGTAAAACCTTTGGGGGTTTTGGTTTCTTTCCTTTTAAATCAAGCAGTAATGACTGTCATAGCTAGATCCTGCTGTGTATGCAGGAATCGCATCAATACTCTGCTGTGGCCTCAGGTTCAGCTCCACAGTCAGGATGAGCCTCAGAAACTGCTGCTAGCTCACAGCACATGTAAACTGAAGCTATTTAGGTGGCATGATTTGTTTCACTGAATGTGCTAAGTCATGTTTCCTCCCATTTTCAGTGGACTAAAAGAATGTACAGTGATAGCTAGAAAGCTGCAATCATTCCCTTTACAGCTATCTCAGCCATAGTTCAAGCACATATCTAAAACTCCTATAGTCAGAGTGCATTTAATCCACAGGATTCCTTGTCAATTACAAGTTTCACAATCACATTGTTTTCCACAAATCCATGTATGTGGCTCACTAGGAATTAGGCACTTTATCTTTCGGGCCCTGAGAGCCTCCTTGTTTCCAAGCTTTGTGAACGAGCTGTTGCTCTCTGCGCATCATGAAGGCAATGGCATTAATATTATCTTATCCAACTGGTGAGTTTTTAGGATGCTCAAGATTTTGCATGAAGATTTTGAACTTATTTTTCTCTCACCGGACATTTGAGGTGGGATGTTCAAAGTGGGAATTCCTAGGTCTTTTTGTCTGATGGTGTTCCTCTTCACATGGAGCAGTGGAGAAAGCTAGGATCTGAGTGTCAGTCTCCAGTGGGTTTATTATGTGGAGTGGGACATAAAATTAACGTGTAACTCAAGACTAGGACTACATACATTTAAAAGAATATATCTTCCTTCTTTTGACATTCAGGGTTTTACACAGTCAAAAGACAGAATTGAGCACCTTTCCTTTCTTTTTTTTTGCATATGCTCTTTCCTAAGTTTTCTAAACTTCCATCATATGAACTGCACATGGATGCTTACCCCCAAACTACCACCATGATACTGAAAAATTTTTTTCTCTCTAAATGGATTATGGTTCTGGGTTTTGTTTTGAGTTTCTCTGTTTTAAAATCAGCATGAAGATCCCAGGTATATAAAATTTCAGCCTGACCAAAGCACCAGCAATTGAAAGCAATACACTGTCATATGATGATTAGATGATCTTGGTAGTATTTTCTAAAAATAATGATTCTATGATTCTGTGGAAGCACTACACAATCTTGACTTCAAGAATCACAACTTTAGATGAGTAAACTTATAGCCACGTATAAACTTACACAGATTTCTTTCATCCTTAGAGTTCTAACCACTTCATACCAGAAGGCTATCAGAAATGTTCTTTTTACCTCAGCTAGAAAAATCGCCAAACTCAGGACAGATTTTACTACCATACAACTTCTAGTCAAACTATAGACTCAGAAAAAGCTTGCTATTAACTGTGATCTTGCTCCTGCCCCTGGGAAGGGAAGATGAGAGTATCACTCTTGAGCCAGTTCTTATAACTGCAAACAAAATGCGATTCTTAGATGTGAGCAGAATTTTATTCCTTGAAAACACATCTCTAAATGCTTGGAGGCTGAGTAGGACCCCCCAGCCTTCTCTCTTCCTTTGGAATAGAAAAATGGAAGGAATCACAGGTTCACCTTTGTAGGGTTTGGACATCCAGTTTTCCCCACTCACCGGTATTTAACTATCTTGAAAAGCACAAGAGATTGAGGCAGAACATAGTAAGTGGTGGTTTGCATGGAAATTTGTATTTTAAGAATAGCAAGTAGCTTGAATAGTCCCAGCTGTCTGTGAACCCACCATGACTCACAGACCCCATCTTGTGCTCAAAGAAGCCTGGGTAAATTTTCTACTGTCTCCTGGAGAGCTGTGCTCTATCAATGATGTAGGTGCAATGAAGGGATTTTTTTCAGAATAGTAATCTTGCCATGGTGACAGGAGTGTTGGAGCCACATTCCTGTGCTTCTGCAGCCCCAGACTGCTGCCCACAGCTGTGAGAGGACAGTCAGTCCCCTCTAGGGACAAATGCCAAGGCAATTCACCTTTGCAGTATTAGAAAAAATGCAGAACTCTCCTATTCAGCACTGTTGATAATTTCTGTCATTAAAAAGGGTGAGTACAACACAACGAAGATCTCACTTCATCTACATATGTTGCTCCAAAAGTATTGCCTTCTATTTATTTCCTTGGAAACTACAGCAGATACAAAGAGCCCAGTAACATCATTTGATAGAGAAGATTCTCAGCTACAAAACACTATTTTTCAGCATAGTCACCAGCATTAGCTGTGCATTTTCACCAAAAATGTGCACTAGTGGAGGTGGCCCACTGTTACTGTCACTGCTACTGAAATGCAGCTCCCACTGCCTCACTGTGCTCATATCCACTGTCTGGTATCCATCAACGTTCGGCGTTGATGAATTCCAATGGGTTCAATTCCTCATGGAGAAATTGTTACATACCTTTGCTTCATATGTACTTCCATGTCAGTTGCCATTCTGTCAAACTGCCCTTCTGCTGCCATCTGTCACACAACAACACAGTGTAATGAAATATTGACGAGAAGGTTCAATCTCTGCTGCCAAATAACCAACATCCACCGCTAACACTGTGGACCAGCATGACAAAATATGAAGCACTACTTTTGTATCAGTCCTTGTATGCACTTGCTACCTAGCTCCACCAAATTTGTGTTTCCAAAGTAGTATGGAGCAGAACAATCATCACCACTCTAGGTACCCTCATGGGCTGTTTTTCAGTCAAGATGACTATGCAGTTACCTCAAAAGTAGGACTATTTCATCCAGCTTTTGCTCATTAATGATATTCCATGCAGATAGGTAATGTATTTACACGCTGGTGTCAAGCTGATAAACACCTCTCAGCTACCTGGCTGTCTCTGAACTATGCGCCAGAACTGGTGCATTACATTAGTGACTTCCACCTAGGGCAGCAAAAAAGCAAAATTCTGTCACACGCTGAACAAAGACATCCACTATTTAACACAGTTTCCTGCACTCCATGGCCTAGAAAATGCCAGGGCTGTGTGGGTTAGGAGCCTATGATAGCAAACTGGCCATGCTGATTGCATCAGTTGCACTGTGAGCTACATGAAAGTGTTTTCCTGATTACATATCTCCATAGGTTACGCTGTCATTCTAAGGAACTGCATTTACGCAGTAGGGGAATTTGAGTTGGAAATGTGACACTGCTAGTAAAAATGTGAACTGGAACAAAAATTACCCTGGAAAGAAGCACCTTAAACCTTTCATTTCAAAGAATCTTTACTAAGCCTGAAGAGAGCAAATAATGAGCAATGAAAGGAGTCTTTGTTATGCTGTGATTTTAAAGCTCTGCCAAAATGTCAAATAATCCATTTAATCAATCAGAAAATTAAAGAATGTGGTAAATTCCCGAGGTAGTTTGAGGTTTTAGCTGTGCCAAGTAATTCAACTACTGCATAAAGCTTATGTCACAATAGCAATTACTTAATAAGTAATTTTTGTCTAACCATGTTGATGTAAAAATACAATTTAGTTTTCAAATTATTTGCAGCTGTGCTCTTATATGGATACAGCGTGCAATACCTCAGGAGATGTTTATATTTGTTGCTTCAAGCACTGCTTTAATCTAATTTTTATCACACTATATCCTTCAAAAAGTTCCTATTATCTCAACACACTAAGAAATTGATTTCTTAAAATGGTTTTTCATGAGATAACATAAGAAAAGGCACTATTTGTTGATTCACATACAAGTTTCATTACACGCTTCTGATATCAGTTCCCAAACTTCTGTAGTTTCAAATACCGATTCTTTATAATGTTTGCTTTTCAAACTTGATCATTCATTTCAGGACTGAGTATAATGATCTTAAGAATCCTAGATTATCACCAGTTAAGTTCTGAAAATGTGAAACAGGCTACGCTGAATTTTTTTTATGTTGTACAGTATTTTTCTATCCCTCTCAAAGGACAAATTTGACAGATCTGTTATAAGTGCAGATTTTTGCTTTTAGCAGTCCTAATGAAGTTACAGATTCATTTTGTCAATGTGAAATTAAACATCAATATGTTATTTAAAAAAAAAAAAAAAGGTTTGAAGAGGATTTAGATGCACTGTGTTGGTTTAGAAAACTTGACAATACTTACAATGTCAGCCAAAATAATTCACTGCTACTGCATAAAAATGGCAAAGTTCAGTTGAAGATGAATAAGCTTTAATTTTAAATCAGACTATTTTAGGTTTGGTTCTCCATACAGATTTCCAGGATTTATTTTATTTTATTTTTTGAATGTTATCTTGTTGTATTTTAAAGAGATGCACTCTATATTTACGAGTAACAATATTTACAATACCTGGTTTTCCTCCATATTTTTTAAAAAGTAAAATGTTCACAGGAAATAATCTTAAACTCCATTAAATATATATCTGCAGTACAGGTTGGATTTTTTTTGTTTTGTTTTGTTTTTTGGTGTTTTTTTTTTTCTTAAAAAAAAAGAAAAAGCATTCAGTGAAGCAAACAAAGCCTGACTTGCATTCATGACAGCAGGCGGTGAGTGTCTTTGTGATCCTGCAGCCTATTAGCATGATCTCCTTCAGTGGCTGGATGAATAGGGACCTTCCTTTCAGAAGCCACAGTGAGTTTTACAAAAGCATCTGTGCAGAGGAGGGCTGGAAAGAATCCAGAGTCATGCAGCTTTCACTAACTCACTGATCCTTTCTTCAGTTCTTTATCTCTGCTGCTTATCAATCTCTCTCTGTCCCCCTGCATCCCATTTCCCAGGACAAAGACTGGACAAAGACTAGCACGAAGATAGTAGAAGCATCCTGCAGAAATGAATTGAAATGGGCCATAAGTTGAAAACTCTTTAGGGTGTACTCAGCTTCTTCAAAAATTCAAGAACTTTGGCCAAAGAGTAAGCATCAAGTTGGTAATGATTGATTTAAGGCTGGTCTTCAGATTTTATCGGACTGGGGCATCTCTTTGCATTCCCCTTCCAATGTCTTTCTGGAGCACAAGTGCTTCCAGGGTTGAAGAGTCAAGGAATCATCCTCCTCATTGCATTTCCTTGTGACGACAGGAAGAATTAGCATACAGACTTGGAACCATACATGAGATAAGAAAAATAAAAATGCTTTTTGTCCAAAATATTATTGAGAACTACTGCATTCTGTAATGATATTTCTAGTTTTCCTACTTGCTAGAGTTCCAAAAGTAACCTAGCTAATTCCTTCAAAATGCTATTCCAGGTTGATCAAACTAAAACCTTAGGCCCAAAGCATTTTCATTTCGAATTTGAAAAAAAAGTTCTCTTGAAAAGTTTGACTATTCAAGTGAGTAAGTAGAAATATGGAGCCTGGACTCTACCCAGAATTATTCATAATGGGTAACAACACAGTAAGAGGCAAGTTTATGTGGATGTAAAAGTGGTCTTGATTCTGGACATACGTGTATTGTCCATTAGGTAAAATAAAATAAAATAAAATAAAATAAAATAATAAAAGCTAAAGAGTAGAAAACCAGAAACAATTGCCATATATGTTAACAAGGGTGTGAAAAATAACAAAACTCACATATCATTTGCCAGATGGCCAAGTTATGGGTGATAGTTTGTAATTAAAAACAGTATGAGGATTGAAAGTAGTACGTTCTGTACAGTATTTCTTGAGAAATAAAGAAATCAACCACAAGGCAATGACAAAGCAACTTGCAAGCTAATCCTAGGAATTAAAATGATGCTGAACTTTTTGTTCAGAAAAACTTATCTCTATGCATCGAGATTCTTCTATCCCCAACCGATCAACTGAAATAGCACTCAACTGCTTGTCATATAATGCTAAGCTTCTTTTTCCAAAGTCCAGCATAGTGTTGTGGATTAAGTCAAGTGATGTTCCAATCAGCAAGACAATGATAGTGTTAGGTAAACAGGTAAATGCCAGTGTCCAGAAATAACAACTCTGATTCTATTTTCAGTCAGCTATTGCAAAGCTCTCTTCCTTCCCCAGTGGCACAGACTTCCCAATAGTTAACAAAGCATTTCTTACATCCAAATTTAATTGCTGTTATTCTCCGTGATGCTACCTTTGAAGGCTGATTTAAAATAGTAGCTCTGATAGAATAAAAAATACCCTTCATCTTATTTCCTTGCTTTGGAAAACACACTTTCACAGGTGACACTCAAGCTGTTTGGTCTGTCCTCAGAAAGACTTGAAAAATCCATCTTGCCACAGCTGCCAAGAGGTTGCCTCTCCTGAAAGCTGGTACACTACCTAAGGTTATTTTGAGTAGTGCCAAGCATAGGAAGCACGTTGCCTTGCTCTTGACTCAGGCTGTCAATAAATAAAGAAGGTACAAAATATGGAGGTTTGCAAAACATTAAAACAAAGTGGTAACTTTAACATCTCATCTTTGTGACAAGACCTTGCTTTTTTTCTGACAAGTGACTACATTTTAAACATACACACACACACACACACACTCTTTTTACTCAAATTGACACTGACAAGAAAAGTACTCTGTCATCAACGCAAAATGTCACATAAGGTTCGATTGTCAAGCTCTTATAACAATAACACACAATTCAAAGAGATTTCTGATATCACGTCACAGGATTTATAAGAAAGTATAGCCCTTGCTCAGGAAAAAAACAAGAACAAACAAAAAAAACCAACAACAACAACAACAACAACAGAAACAGATCAGCTCCACCTTGGAGGCTGAGGGAAGAACAATTAGAGTAGAAATAAAATTCTAAGGAAAGAAGAGGTTAAAGAGGGATCTGTGCTATCTCTGGGTGAACCATTAGAAATAAACCTCAAGCCTACTCTCTCATTCTCGTTAACACAAGAGAAACACATTAGAAACACAAAGACATAGTTAAGATGTGACTATTCTAGGACATATTATTTCTCAATAATTTATGGGTGAAAACTCCTTGGCACTTGGTTATAAAGTGAAGTCAGCAGACAGACCAGAACAAGGTATCAAAGTGAAATAGTATGCTTAGGACATTCTAGTTCCTAGTTTACACGGATAGTTCAGAGGATTGCAACTTCCTTGGCATTTCTTTCTATATATTTCACTTCACCACTTCGTGACTAATCTGTAAAACCAGAGCAGTTTCAAAAAGGCATGCTTAAAATTTTAGCCCAGTTTCATTAAGCAAATGGGACAAAAGCTGTTGGCAAGATGAAACCTACAGGCTTGCTGATTGGCCATACTATGGCAGACGTATATGTGTCCTGCTCATACTCCAAGGAAGAAGGTCTGCTTCCAGCAGACAGGAAGTACTTACATTAGCACAACACAGAGCCAAGTCTTTCATTTTCAGTACCTCAACATAGGCAGAGTAAGTCCTCCTCAGTGATCAGAAGGTCAGGTTAACACTCTGTATAATTAACAGAGGTGAGGGGAAAGAAATCAATTTTTCTTTACTGGGCAAACCTCTTTTGGATCTTTGAAACCACATGCATTTTTCTCTGAATAGTTCACAGCAGTAAACTATTAAACGTTTCCCACAAAAAGTTCAGGTATGACAGTGGCCCCAGTGATAAAATCTGCCTTTTGAAACCCAGTTCTGTGTTTTCCCTTTAATCCTTATTCTCATCCAAAGTGTATGCAGTCATTTGAAGTAAAGTTTATGCCACAGCAAGATGTTCAACCTATTTACACCAAATTATCTGCAGGATTATAAACAGCTTCAACATATTCAAAAACACATAATTACCTTTTCAGTATAGTTTCTGATAGAATACTTACTACTTATTAACATCCCCTGACTGCTGCAGAACTAAAACTGCTATGGGAAAATGAGCTGGATTCTCACTGACAGTTAATAATTAATAAACTATTTACCACATTCCCATGGAACTTGTGTAATTTCACAAAAACCAATGGCACTGCAAAGGAAACAACCAATAAGGATTACTGGCACTGCTGAAACTGTGGACTTAATTTTTGGTCAGTAGTGTCCTTCCAAGTAAGTGTTGACATGTAGGAAAAGAGTTCAACTTTCCTTTAAGATAGCACCTTCAACCATTCGGCGCTGCATTTAAAAATACTTCAACTTGGAGGACATGTGACTCTGGAAGTACTTTGAAAATATAATACAGTACTGAAAGCATACTTTGCAAGTGGGATTGCATTTTTCATTGTATTCACTGCAGTAATTATGAATTGTGTATTGTTTAGGAGTGACAAAAACAGAGTTTAACTGCAATCTACCATTAAACTGGGGGAAACGGAAAAAAAAGAAACAGAAAAAGAAAAAAGGAACAGGAGGACATCTGAAGCTGTCTGAAGAACTTTGTCCCATGTTTCTGGTGAGTAATCACTGTATCCAAAGTAAACACTGAAAACATCTGGGGGCAAATGATGAAGACAGTTTTTATCTTAACCAAATCCTAAGTTAAAAGACAAGACCAGTTTATTCTCTTGGTAGTACATCCTGGATACTCTTGGAAGCAATTCTGTTAAAACATAAAAGACAAATACTTTGCCTTCTAACAAAAATCTGCAAGTAACTTGTTGTACAAAGTTTTACACATTTTACTTCACATGACATCATGTGTGTAAGCCAAAGACTGAAATAATTGCTGGAATGTGCCTGTGAAATTTGCCAACGTCCAACTTTTCTGAGTGCTATTTGATTTATACAAAAAATCTAAATTTAGGGGAAAAAAAGGGGAATATACTTTCTTTCTAATTATTTTTTGAACTTTTCACCAAATGAGGCCCCGAGTTACTATTATGAGAAAATTTGTAGCAGAAAAAAAAATCACACAGGCGAGAAATAATGAAGGAGTCAAAGTACAAAAAATCAGTAGTTTTATTAGCATATTTTTCAGAGAAAAAATACAGAATAAAAATTGTAAGTAGTTGTAGCAGAACAAATAGCCTACTCAAAAATATTCCCACAGGAAACAGATACCCAAGAGCCAAGCAAAGTGGTAAGGCACTATGTGGAATGGCAGCAGTGCAAAGAAATTGTCAGGGATTGTTTTCTGTTCTCAACACTATCAGCCTTTATCTCAGTTCCAGAATGAGAAAAGATCATGCACTTTCACAAAGACAAGTAAGTGGGGAAACAGAATTCACTGTCAGTCCCCAGATTGACTCTCAGATTTGCTCTTGGACATGGAAATAGGGAACCTGGATCACTTGCTAACAGGATAGACCTTGTTTTGTTTTGTCCTTAATTTTCAAGCATTTACAAATTCATTGGCTTTTCTTGATATTCATTTTGGCATTTGTTTATTAGATACATTGAATTCTTAGCTTAGTGTTTCATATACAGTGTTACCTTTAGCAGAAAATGAAAGATGTATGAATGGTATAAACACTGAACACTGATGTGAAGATGGATCAGCTCATTAGAAACTGATTGGCTCTCATCAAACTACATGAGTAAGGGATGAAGAAAAAAAATGAATAACATGATAGTCAACATGGTGGCATACTAAATAATCTTCCAATCATTCTCAATAACTCTACAACTACAGCATGCTATCCTGATGGCCCCATCTGAGTTGATGATTTTTCACAATGTATTTCATGGCTTCCATCCCTACATGAGACTTTATTACTATCACATAGGAATAAAAAGCCATAAAACACTAGAGTGAATTTATCTTGATCAGATGCAATACTTATTTTCTTCACATGATTTCACCACCACTCCAAAACTAACCAATAATTTCATGCTACATTACTGAACATTTGAAACTACATTTCAATGACAAGAAACACACTGAAATGGTTACATCACAAATTAACAGAGCTTTAGCCTGTAAACAAATTCCTACCTACGAGAATCAAGAAACAATCACAACACACAACCATTTAATCCACTGATAAAAGACAAGACACCACAGAAAAATGTCACTTCCACATACATCTTTCAACACATAAGGAAAGACGAGACAAAATAGAATCTGCTATAGGTTAAGGCTTTGAAAGCACCACTACCAGCATCTTATTAAAATTCTTTGCCATAGTGGCATCCTGGTAGGCATTATAAAAAATGCAGAGACAATCACTAAGAAATCTTTAAGACATCTGAGCTTAAGTAGAGAAACAAAAGCAAAATTCCCTACTTATGGCACTAAAACAGCTACTACCACAGAGCTGCTAGCTGATATGGCTCACTAGTCCCTAGGTCTGCTACATTCTGGGCTATGAGCTATTTACTATAGTTCCAAAGTCCCTATTTCTCCCAGTCAAAGACAAAATGAGACAAATTATAATATGCCCTTCTTTTCTTAGCCAGACTATGATACTGAGGTCCTGGTCTGAAAACAGTTATTTATTAATGCAATTACTGTTCATCTTCATATTACTACTAATTGGCCAAGTTGAAACACAAGTCTCCAGGGTCATTGAAAAGTCAATACAATAATTTAACTGCCATTTGAAAATAATTTTGCTTGCACACTTGCAAGCAAACTAGGTTGCATCAGAAATGTCTTAAGCTAAAAGCCTTTACCAAAAATGTTTTATATTTCTCTATCAATGTATCCAACTTGCGTGATACCAAAATTAATACTGATGTACTGTTGACACTATAACTAAAAATTAACTCAGGTTTGATTTATATACTGCTATTCTTCCTTGCCTACCAAATCCTATTTCTTGCATAATATGATGTTGATAGCATAGAAAAGAGCAAGAAATCATTAAATGAAAGGAAGTGCATAAATAAATTCAATTACCATGCATAAAACATGCAAATGATTTAAAGACTGCATATGAAACTCTAGTTTATATTCATTAATCTCAGGTTGCACTTTTGAGAGAGAAAGAGACACTAATTGGGTCCAGATTAATGCACTCCCAAACCTTCCAATTTGTTTTTAGGTGAAGGTTAAATGAGATGTGTTAAAATAAACACAGCTGCTCGCATCCCCAAATCTCTATTATTTGTGGGAAAACTCAAAAACTGAAAAGAATATTGCAGGCTCAATGTAACTGAGAACTAGGTTTTTCATGGGGATATTAGGACTACCATTTGCCCAGTGCAGCTTTTTATAAAAACTTTTCCACAGGAAGACAACTTTGTGCCGAAAATTTGTCCAAACATCAAGCTAGATATGTGACACAGAGAACAGGGTAGAAGGGTTTGTGTTTGTCTAAATCCTGTCATGTTTTCCTCCCTTATCCCAGAGGATGCTGCTGATGGAAAATCTCAAATGCCATGAAGTTACTGTAAAAAGTGGCTCAGCCACAACCTGCCACATTGCTGCCACACAACTCAGTGCAATGGGAAACAAGGCCTCACAAGATGGCTCAGGGGGCTCAACTTTGTTCAACCAGACAGCAGAAAAGCAACATATAACAGAATATATTCCTCCAACCCACTGCCTACACCAGGCTTCACTGTTCTTTGGCACCCAGGGAGACCAATGAATCAGCTGGGGATGGAAATAGTGCTTCTCCAACTGCCCTGTCTCACTAGCCGTTGACCCCGGCCTACCTGGGACTGATTCTGCCCCAAAAGAAAGGGAGGTGTAGGGGAAAGAGGATGGGCTTTTGGCCCAGAAACAAAGAAAAAGAAAAGGGCCCATTCCCAACCTTTGACAAAGAAAGTTTAAATTAAATGAACAGCAATAACAACAAAAACTCACCAAAATAATTTCATGCTAAAAACAATGAATTTGGATGAGATGTTCCAAGTGGAAAAGTTAGATGTTATCAGTGCCATAATTTCTCTTCCCTTTTGTTAAAAGACATTGGAAATAGAATCCTTCCAATAGAATGGAACACATCTGTACAGGATGGGATGCATTTGAAATCTTATATTTCTCTGATTAATTTTAAAATGATTTCCTCCTCAACTACAGACATTACACTGTGAAAGCACAAAAACACATACATGTAGACTCAGACATATATTCACATACATGGTTTCAGACACAGATCCACTTCTGCTGACAGCCTGACTCGAAAAGCTTTTTATTAAAATTAATTTTTGCACACTTGTAGCTGCTGTGTTAGTTGCAATAAATAACAACAATAAGGCTGAAATCTGTCAACACCTTGACAAATATTCAAAGAGCTGTTTAGGTGGGAAATATGCTTATGATATTCATTGCTCCTAAAAGAGAAAATGATTATACAGTAACTAAACCCTAAGTAAGAGCTAAAGATATTCACCTCATGAAGCCATTGCTCAACTAGCCCCTTGGCACTTGCTGGAATTATTCACAGCACGAGCTCTACTTTTTCATTTTCTGCTGACTCCATGTGGGTAATTTCTTTCTCATGATTAAAAGTGAGCTTGGCAATTCCTTCAAAGCATTTCTTTAGGTGTGGCTGGATGTGGAGTGGATCCTTTGTCTCAGAAAGGATTCTTGAAAGAACATTGCTGCATTGAGAAAATTCCTGAAAAATGATTGAAAAAAAAAAAAAAAGATTAAAAAAAAAGAAAAGAATTTTATAGGTACTTATACAAACGTTTTTTACACCACCACAAACAGACAGATGCAATGGACTGTTTACCTCATAAAGAATAGTCTTTTCTTCACCAAATAATCATTCAAGGCCTTCCTGAATGTCATCCAAAAGCGATTCTGCCTCTTCCAACTTATCCAGCATCTGGGACTGTGAGATAACCCTTGTGGCATTGGTCTCCTTCACTGACTCCTTCGTTATTAGCCTCCTGGTGGGTGAGATAGAATACAGCGAATGTAATAACCATACTTCACACAACAGGCTCGCTCTCTCTTTTAAATTGAAAATCCCCTTATTACAAAACAAGGGGTGTTCTTTTTCTTCTACCTTTAAGTAGGACTGCCACATTCATTGCTTTTTACAAAAACGCAGCTGCTTTTTAAGCTACAGATAAATAGAATCTGCTAGGCAGTAATTCTACTCAGTCTGAATGCATTATTTTCTAAGTCACTTTGGCTAGGGACTTTTTATTATAAACTGGAATGAACAAGTCCTTTTCTCAACTAATTATGAGTATGTTTTGTTCTATACTATTAACCTACAATGCTAGATTGATTAGCTACTTTTGCTTCAGCCAGTCCAATAAATTAACACATTCTTTCTGGAAAATTAGAGAGCTAATTATTAAGACTTTTTAGACTAATGATGAAAATATAAACGATATAGAGCAATGAAGAATGGTGTATCAATAACATTCACACAGTCCCTTTGATGTGAACAATGCAACCTCCCATTTCAACATCACTGACATGTGGGTGGGAGTTATTTTGACTCGACCTGCAGAATTTTCTTCTCATAAAGCTTTGTTATATTGATATATAACAGTATTTGATATTTTATGAGTACTGAGGAAAAAAGGCAAAGCTGAAACACAATTTTTCATATACTCATCCCTGGTGCCCATTTTGTTTTCCTATTGTTGGACTTTCAACTTATAAAAAATGAGAATGAAAAGAATGGAAACCAAAGCAACAAAGACATTAAAACAGACAAAAATCAGGACTTGTATTATTACTCTTTTCACCATAAAACACAATCTACTGTGTTGGATTTGAAAAAATAGTTTAGTTTACAGAGAATAATTTGATATTCCACGGTAATATCACAAAGTAGAAAACAACTTTGAGGTTTTTAGGACCATCAGTGATTCAGAACACTCAGATCGGATGAAGAAAAAGTTTCTATAACATTCCAAGTGCACAGTACATTTTGCTCAACTGCTGTCAATAGTTTATAACTACTGGTACAAAAACACTCCAACAAATGGGATGCAAATATTTAGGTATCGCCACATAATTGCCTTTATGCAAAACACACTTTGATTAACTGAATTAAAAAAAAAAAAAGAAAGAAGAAGGCAAGAAAAAAAAATCTTTTCTGTTTATTAGTTCAAATTCATTTCAGTACTGATGAGTTGAAACCCATCAGAATGGTAGAAATATCTGAATAACAGACTGAACAACTTTGGTCCAGCATTCAGAATTATAAATAAGAAAAGATCTTGGAAAGAAGAATATGTTCAGTTCACACAGTCACTATCTTAATATCATAATTTCATTGCGAATAATCTCATCTTTATTTAAATATTTTCATTGAAATATTAGGAGAAGCAAGACATTCTTCAAAGAAGCTACTGTGAGAATGTATATGCACACAACCAATAGCACTGACATGGCTTTGCGATGCTAAAGCTTGCTACATGAGACATTTCTCAGTCCTCTGGTAGTCTTGACAAACTTTTGGGGTGCTAGTCTCCGTTATCAGGAGGCCAATCAGGATGCTGAAATTCCAGAAGAAGCCTAATTTGTTTATAATTAAGAGCAAATCTATTCTACTGTGTAGTGACTATACGTTTCAGTAGAGCTTTGAAGATGTGAGAGTAAATAAACAGCTAGAAAAGGATTAACTCAACCCTCTCTGCTCTATAGATATAGATACTAGAACTAGGATACTGTGCTAGATAACAAGTTTTGAACTGCTTACTCCTGCTTGCTTACAAATATGTCTAGGTCTGTCCATTTAGCAACACTTCTTTTCATGACATGACAGTAAGAGCAGCAAAGAGTGGCAGACAAGATATTCAGCAACGTGCAGTACTGTTTTCCTGTTTCCCTTAAATTAATTTCCGAATGAACGATATTCTCAACCACTTAGCAGCTGATTTCTAGGCAAGTTATTGGCCTATTGGCCTTCAGATTAGTGAATATCCCATCTTTAGCACTCAGTAGCGTGCAATGTATTTTTATTAAAAATGAACCTATTTTATTTCAGCTGGAACAGTTAAGGACAATGAAATTGGTGACACATAAAGCTCATACTATGCTGAGTACTGACTGACAGTTTTTCATAGAAGTGATTGTTATGGAGAAAAATGATTGAGTCAACAAACATTTTAGCACTATTAAAGGCCTGTTTACATACAGGGACGATATCTATAAACACA
This sequence comes from Odontophorus gujanensis, assembly GCA_013399175.1. Classification (NCBI taxonomy): domain Eukaryota; kingdom Metazoa; phylum Chordata; class Aves; order Galliformes; family Odontophoridae; genus Odontophorus; species Odontophorus gujanensis. Next base: position 670,530 of record VXAB01003460.1, on the reverse strand, counting down.
GCTTTATCCAGCTGACAATGTTTCCCTTTACGTCAGAAAGGAGAATCAAAATACCATGAAGAGGGTTTCAGGAAAAAGAAAAGAATCACCACATTTCTTTATCAAATCTCCTTACAGGTACTGTTTTGCCTTGAATCTATATGTAAAGTTGCATATCTTTTCCAAAGTATTTCTCGCATGATTTAAAGCAAGTGTTTTACAGGTGCTTTTTGATATACATACACTCTGAATATATCTATAGGCCATTCAATAGCACATCAGGTAAAACTAAACACAGACAATACTCTGGGGAACCTCCAGCAGTAAAGGAAAATTTTAATGAATTTACTTTGCCTAAAATTAAAGGAGACTCTAAGTCCAAACTATATGGGTAGTAAGATTTTTCACATTTAACAACCAAGATCTTACCATTCCTCATTCACATTTCTCCTCTTAGTGCCATAGAGTTACTTCTGCAGCAGAACTTGAAGTCATTACTCCATAACACCCTGCATAAATCATAAAAATAAAACTTCAGACATCCAAAGCTGTAAGTTACTGTATATCCCCCATTATACAATTTTTATACTGAGTTTTAAAGAAAGTGTTGCTTTGTTTTTTTCCTAGAAGCAAAAATATTTGTCATCATAGAATCACAGAATGGCTTGGGTTGGAAGGAACCCCAAGGATCCAAGTTCCTACCCCCCCACCACAGGCAGGGCCACGAACCTCTAGACCTGGTACTAGACCAGGTTGCCCAGGGCCCCATCCAACCTAATCTTGAACACCTCCAGGGACAGAGCGTCCACAACCTCTCTGGGCAGCCTGTGGCAGCACCTCACCTCTCCCTCTGTAAAGAACATCCCCCTGATATTCAATCTAAACATTCCCTCCTTGAGTTTAAAACCATTCTCCCTAGTTCTACCACTGTATGTCCTTGAAAAATGTTGATTCCCCTCCTTTTTATAACCTCCTTTTCAATACTGGAAGGCTGCAATGAGGTATCCTTGCAGCCTTGTCTTCTCCAGGCTGAGAAAGCCCAGATCTCTCAGCCTGTCTTCGCAGGGGAAGTGTTCTAGCCCTCTGATCATCTTTGTGGCCTTCCTCTGGACCCTCTCCAACAGCTCCACATCTTTCCTGTACTGGGGGTTAGGGTTAGGGTACTCCAGATGGGCCTCACAAGAGCAGAGTAGAAGGGGACAATCACCTCCCTGATCCTTGTGCCTACCCCTCTTCTGATGAAGCCCAGGACACCACTGGCCTTTTGAGCTGCAAGAGCACACTGCTGGCTCACGTTCAGTTTTTCATCCACCAGGACCCCATGGTCCTTCTCCACAGAGCTACATAAAAATACTCTAATAAATATTTTTCAAAATATATTCTTTACTTCTTTCCAGTTCTGCTTCATGGAGTACAATGAGGAATAAGACATGCATGAATGCCCGTTTGACTTTCTCACTTGGTTGATTCACTAACTTACTGGGTGGCTACGTCTCTATTGTTTCTGAACTTATGTCATAAAAACCAAATAGAAATTGATTTAAGACAACAAACTTTAAACTTTCTCTCTCAATACTCTACAGGGCAAAAGTGGCAAAGGTAAGTTGGAAACATTTTAAATAATGAAAATCACTGAAGCTTAAACCACACACAATATAGTGAAACTTGAGATGTGAGATGGAGATGAAATCTAAAAGCTAATTAAATACAACAAGAGCCTCCCAAAGGCAACATACCAGCTTAGCCTCCCATGCTAATATTTTGTTTTGAAGAGTGCAATAAATGGAGGGCTTTTCATGGCTGCAGATTTCAAAATGTGATCCGCCAGCTAAACCTGAGAGGGGAGAAAAAAAAATACATTAGATGCATGGATTACTGTACTGAATAGATGCCAAGGCCAAGATAAAAAGAATAGATAAGTTAGGGCTTCTGAGGAGCTAAATTTGAAGCCAGCCAGCAAAACGGATTGAACCTTATTACCTCTAGTCACTGAGAAATTCCCTAGACAGTTGGATGTAATTTGAAAAGGTCAGAAAAAAAATTTCCCTTCACAGTATTATTTCTTCATGGTTTAAGGGTGTACATTTGTGTGATGCCAGCTCTAATCATTTTTATTGACTTGCTGTGGAGAGACAGACAGATGCACAGGGAAGCAAGACAGATGTGTAAGACATGTCCTAACTTTGTTCCCAGTTCTAATACGTATCACAGCATTGGTATGTTTTCACGTTAATAATTTCAGTTTGTCCTTTGCTATCACCGAGAGAAAAGTACCTTGTTTGTCTAAGTCAGGAACAAAAGGGGGAAAAAAATGTGCATATCATTGAAAACTTGTGACAATTTTTCATATTTGCTATGAGAGTTCATTGAATTTCATGTGAATTTGAAATATATGACTGGAATTCAGTATGTGTAATAGGATTTTCTAGACAATTTTAGGTATGCTCAGTTGATTTTTCTTTTCACTTAAAGGGAAGCAGTTCTCTCTGAACAGATTATAGAATGACCTTCAACATACTGACAGTACAAGCTTTGTTATCAATGTGGTTGTCCTGTAGAAAAGCAAAAACAAAAACAAAAAATAGCTCTAAAACAAATGAAAAGGAAAACCAACAAAACAAACCACCTCAATTAAAAGCATTTAATTATTTTACTTAGCATACACAGAGGCTTGCAATCAATCTGAACATTTGCTAACATTACATTAACAGTCAATTTTTTTGTCATGCAATTAAAATCAAAGGAGATTTAACAACACAAAAGCAGTATTATCCATCCCAGCCCCTAGAAAAGTTTAATTAACATTAGATTTTCTTTCACTCAGAAGACATTTGTCTTCCATTCATAACACAAACATCGCTATTCATTGTATTTTGGCACTGAATGCAATGCAGAGACAATTTTAATGGCCATTAAAGTGTAGCTCTGTGAGTTCCTCCACTGCATTATGTTTATGGAACCTGCCTGAAAGATGACTAAAACTGTTTTTGATAAGAAAGCCTTTTCACTATGGTCATATTCGCTCCCTCTAAGCACCATACAATCGGAGTAACAAGAAATTTCAGCAGAATAGTTGCACATAAATATTCACTCCTCCAGAACATTATAGATCTAAAAGCAGATCAGGAAACGTTTGCCATAGGGGGAAATAAAAAGCAAGGGTAAGCATTCCACTTACAAAAGCTGATACTTTCAACTGAAGTGGGACTGTTCCCCAGTAGAAAAGATGTATAGTTCATTTAAACATAGAACTCTCTTCAACAATTTAAGAAACTTTCAAAAAAAGAAAAAAAAGAAGAAAGCAAACCTGCATATTTGGAAAGGATACTGGGGAGAGGGAATAACACACTAGATTAAAAATTTATTTATTTATTAATCAGGTTCATCTTCAGGATGATACTGAAGCAGAATGGTAATTTAATATTTTAAGATAAGAAATGTGTGAATACATAGAAACCATCCAGTTCTTGGGTATCAAGACAACGCTTTCTCTGTTTTATTTCCAGCAGAAAAACTGATAGAGAACATAAATTCCGCTATCCTAATCTTTAAGATTAACTTATGAACCCTGTGAGTCTTTCAACCCTCCAAATAAAAATAAAGTAGCGCACATCCTTACAGTTTTTGTTTCTCTATTGTTACTATCTCAATAACAGCAGGTGATGCTGCGTGATCTTATATATTGTTCCCTCTCTCAAATTAGTATTCAAAGACCATTTAAAAAATTGATAGAATGCCTTTAAGATTTTCACTATGTATATGACATCCTTCTTGCTCTATTTGAGCCAGATTAACATGTGGGAGTAAGCCAAACTGATCCTATCTAACCATCATATGTCAGTGGCAATATCCTCCCCATTTATATAACACTGCTCTCCACCTCTCTAATTTTTATTCGTTGCGCCGGTGGTAGAATTATGCAAAACTCAAATTGTTGCTAACTCACTATTTAACAGTAAGGTTAGTTCACTACTTAAACAAATAGGTCAGAAAGGTGAGGGACTTTCAGCTATATCTAATCAGAATTTATTTTTAAACCGTATTACTGCCATTCAACCATAAGTTGTTTGGTTGTAGAAATTACACTTCTTTCCATCTTTTCAATCTACAGGGCTAGGGTCCAACTCGAATTCCAGCTGATGTAACATCACAGCCATGATCTTGTAGAGTTTCTTTCTGTTTGTCTTTCTGTAGGTGAGCAGAAGATGGTGATTTTTTAAAAAATAAATTTAAAAGTAAATGTGTTTCAGTCCTGTAACTTAACAATGCTATTAGGAAAAATTTATTCTCAGAAAGTGGTGATGAACTGGAACAGGCTGTCTCTGAAGGTTGTGGAATCATTCTCCTTGGAAGTTTTCAAGAAATGGGTGGATGCTGTACTGAGTGACCTGAGGCATCACCTGGAGTATTGTGTCCAGTTCTGGACTCCCCAGTACAAAAAAGACAGGGATCTCTTTGAAAGAGACCAGTGGAGGGCTACAAAGATGACAAAAGGCTTGGAACTCCTCTCTTACGAGGAAAGGCTAAGAGACCTGAGTCTGTTCAGCCCTGAAAAAAGAAGATTCAGAGGGGATCTGATCCACAACTATAAATATCTAAAGTGCAGGAGGCAAAGAGACGAGGCTGGACTCTTCTCTGCAGTGTGTGGTGATAGGATGAGGGGAAATGGTCACAAACTGATAAGAATGATATGCCATTTGTGTGGCATAAGAAGAGACACACAAATGTGTGTGGGAACTTCTTCACAGTAAGGATGATGGAGCACTGGAACAGGCTGCCCAGAGAGGTTGTGGAGACCCTTTCTCTGGAGATTTTCAAGAGCTGCCTGGACACCTACCTGTGCAACATGGTCTAGGGAGCCTGCTTTGGTGGGAAGTTGAACTAGATGATCTCTAGAGGTCCCTTCCAACCCCTACAATTCTATGATTCCGTGATGCTGCGACTTTATCTAGAATAGTCGTGGGTGGATGATCAGACTAGATGTTCTCAGTGGTCTTTCCAAGTATAGTGATTCTATGATTCTATAAACTGTAGCTACCTTTGTCTTGTGAACAATGGATTACTGGAACCCATTCAACATGTAATTTTAACTGTAGCCAATCAAAAAATGGGATTCCAAAGAATAAATTTTGTTTGATTTTGGAATGCATACCCCTATGAGGCTACAAGATGAGTATGTTCTGCCATCTTTAACAAACTAATTTGAATGCTTCAGCATTCTCCTTCACTTCTGGTGCAAAACTACTCCTCCTCACACACCTAATAGAAAAGCGAAATGCCATTCTTCAGGTCTGACCCACAGCCAGACTCTTAACAGAACCTGAGTGAAGGCTGGATTCTCCTTCCTATTATACACAGTCTAGAGGCTGCCCAGCCACTCTTGAATTTTGTTTTTATCAGCAAAGATGCCCAAGATGTGCCCCATTAAAAGAATAAGAAGGGAAAAAAAGATTGTGTAGGAGCACATTCTAGACACAATCCCAATTTTCTATGAGTTCCACTGTCACTTCAACCTGCAGCCGGCCATGTTGCTCACTGATATAGCATGCACAAAAGAACTGGGTAGCTATTTCACAGAGAGGAGGAAAGGCTTGAGAAATTGATACTATAGTAGAATCATTACTAAGATTAACTCCAACAAGCAGTTAGCTGATAGCTTCTGACTTTACTACTTACCAGTATTCCAACTGGTCCTTTCCTTTTTGAATGGACTAGCTAACTTCATTTCATTATTTATTTATCTAAGTGGAGATACAGACATATTCAAAGAAGGCACAGAAAAAAATTCTGACATCTTACAACATATTGGGGAAGCTAAGTTAATATTTTCACTCTTCATAATACATCAGCTAAACATTTAGTAATAATGTTCTCCACCTTAGAGGCCACTTTGTGTTGCATAGAATTTGAACCCATCTCTTTTTTTCTATTTGAAAGAATTAAAACATTTCAGTTTGCTTAGATGTAATGTTTATCTCTTAAATACAATATCACCTTTCTTAAAATAAATTAGCCCTCCTTAAAGACATAATATTAAAAAAAAAAAAACAGCAAACAAACATGGCTTTATAATGCACAGAAGTCCATCTTGCCAAATTCTCTATCATGAACACTGTTTCAGCTCCCAACTCTAATATCATTAAAATGAACATCCAGCAAATTAGGCTTGAGAACAGCGAAATGTAAACAAAATACTGTATGAATCACAACAGAAACATAACTTTTTATGCATGTTTAGTTAAAAGAAAACAAACAAAAAGGAATTATTAAAGAGCTAATGAAAGGATCTCCAAAGTAAATATATGTACAAGAATTTATAACAGATTTTTTTTCAGTCAGTATTGCAATGAGAAAGCTTTGTTTCAACAAATGTTTGATGACACATGGAGAGGCAAACCTGAATGTCATCAACAGCTGCTAATATGTGGATTCCTCTGTCTTTATGAGATGAAAACTGAATACATCATTCCAACCAGTAATCACTTTATAAGCATTCCCTGAGACACAGCCCTTAATGATTTGGGAATTACACTTTAATCGTTAAGCTTTCTAACTGTTTAAGCAATGTTTAAATCAATGGCCAGAAAGAATCTTTCTTCAGTATGTTGTTGAATATCATCTGAGTAATACACACCACAAATAATTATTTAATAAAATTGAATCCCAATTTATATATATTCTTTTTTTTTCTTCTTATTAGAATTTATTTTGGAGCCAAAAACATACAGGTGAGTAAACTGCTCAAAGATCTGCTTTTGACTTTCTGAGCTGACAGAGCACTGGATCATCTCTAGTCAAAGCAAATTAGACAAAACCAACATGCACTTTTTTTTTGTCTGAATTCCTTTTTTCATCAAGAGAGATCAAAATTACAATTTTTTATATATGGATATAAAGACATGTATGTCTATAAATATTTAATATTTACAAGTTAGGCCTAGAGCCAACGGTTTTGACCAAGGAGTTACTGTACTTAGTTTTGTACAATGAAGAGTGGATATGCCTGTTGCCCTGAAAAGCCTCCTGTTAAGTTAAAAACTGGCATTTTGATTGTTCTTCAGCTATCCATGACAATCTTATGGCATCATTGTTTGTTCACCTACACTTGTTAAAGACAAACAAGAGCAATGCATAAATGGTATCTTAGTTATTTAAATATTTTCATATCACTCTTCCATAATATCCCATTTAGATGAATGGACTACTATTTCTAAGCAGTAATGCCTAGAGCACTCCAGATGAGAGTATCACATGGCAGTGCTTACTAGAACCACCCAAGTCCTTCAACTTGTTCTCTCAGGTGACTTACAGACAATCCACATGAAACAGAGGTTGGAAATGAAAGAAAAATTATTTGCCCCGAGTGTCCCTATTATCCCTCATCCACACACACTTTTTTTTTAAGAGGTGGAGGTGAGCTTACGGAGAAATATTTTGTACAAGTAAGCAATTGAAGTTTGTATTATAATGAGGAAATAGGAAAAGAATTAAGATTGTGGCTAAAATTTTGTAACACACTGATGTCTTATGTAGGTCTAAAACACAAAGTATAATCACAGCAAAAAAATGTCTTGATAATTTGAAAATATAACTGAATGAAAAGCCAGGTAAGTAAAATATCAAGATTTTATTTTGCTCATGTAGATCTCATGCACCTGAAAAGAAATACTTTATTCCACTAGGAATCTGGAAAAGCCTTCTTTCCAAAAGTGCTATTTCATTCTCATACAGACAGAAAATTAATATTAAAATTGTGATTGATGTAAAGATGGTCTGATACTACCCTTGATACTGATAAGCATAGTTTAAAAACGCATCTAAGAGAAAAAAAGAACTTTTACACAGATTTGCAAAAACACACTCGTTATATCCTTTTTCTACTGGATGATGCTTCTAAATTGTGGTCTCCCAAAGTGGAATTGGCAAGAAAAATTAAAGTGTTTTTATGAATTTTTTATGTATACTTTGATGGGCAAAGCTTTTTGTACATGTATACATATATACAAAACATAGATGGAAGCACACTTATACTATGGAAAACAACTTTTCAGACATCTCTCTTCATTAGTCTAAACATGCTTAACCACATTTTTATCTAGTCATGCAGTTTTCATTTTGAGTTTGAAGGCTTCAAAAAGACACTATCCAAAAATTATTCATTTTTAGTAGGTAGTCACACAAACTGAATGCCCCACGTTTATCACAGCATAAAAATGCCACACACAGATTGATCCATAACCACCACACAGATGTCAGTTAGCACAGGTATACTCACTTTGGAAAGAATCCAAATGAAATGCAAATATGCAAACTGCTTACTTTACTTCTTCATTGACACTTCAAGCAGTTCATTAGTAGTATTCTAAAAGTCCTTAACATGTTATCTGAAGGTGTATTCATTTCAGCACAATTCTGTCCGAAACATCTACAAGTACATGTATTTCATATGTATATTCACATGCGTGCACATTTGCACAAGTACGTATGCAAAACCTGCTAGAAGATGGTTGCAGCTGCATTGATTCAACCATCAGTGCCCTAAGTGGATGGAGGAAACATGGTAACAAAGACTGGAGATATTGTAAAAACAGTGGAGCTATGAAAGAACTTAAAGAAGGCAAAAACTTTCAACTTAATAGCATGTTAATAAAATTTGATATGAAACAGATTTATTTACATAGTTTTTCTTCCTTTATGAGTGTTCCGCACACAGACGTAGGCAACCCCATGAAAGGTGGAGTATCTGTAATCACCTGGAGAGCATAGCACTGACTATTTTGTTTTCTCTTACTATTTCTTACAGTTTTACATAGTTAAAAACAATTTTAGATTAGAAGTGCATTATATTGTACTTTACATGCAGAAGCGTAACAAAAATAATGTAGTCTGGGTTAAAGAACAGAGAAAATTTTAGGAAATTTATAAGTAGATGTTGTCAAGACCAGTGACATCGGAAATAATCAATTTTTGGTAAACAGTCCTTATTTGCTAGAAATTTGTAGATAACACATGATTATTGTGCTTTCTTTTTTCTTTCATACACAGTACTGTGATGATTTGTAATTTAGATATGAACTAAATTAATAGATAAAAAACAATACGTTGAAGTTGAATCTGGATGGAACAGAGTTGGCTGTGTAGCAGAGAAAAGCATTTCAAAAAGTTTGTATAAAACATGATTGTAATGAAAAACTTTACAGAACTAGTTCAATTAAACAGTAGCTTGCAAGTCTTTTTGAAATCTATGCTGACACAAGACTTTTAGGAAACATTATTTACCACCGAGCACAGTACTTCTAGGTGTCTACAGTAGCCTACTAGATTAACACTCAGTACTAATCTATCAAAGAAAAAAAATTAAATGAGGAGAAAAGCACAGAGAGAGGCTAATCTATGAAAATGTCAAATACTATTTATTAAGCAAAAATAAGATGCTCTTGACTTGCATCCTCTAAAGAGATCTTCCAATACAGAAATAGCATCCTACTAGTTTTGAGAACCACCTTGACAAGTCAGATGTAGCCAGTAGACCCAAAATTGACATGAGAATTACTTTGAAGATGAGAAATATGGCACTGAGTTGGCAACAGCAGAAATCTTAAATCCTGTGGAAATATCAAAACAGATGAGATGAATATGTATGGCCACCCAATGTGTTCACTAAGCAGTATTCAACACAATACAGTGCCTCAGCCTTCTTCTCTCCAGGTCAACTCTGTATTACAAGAATTACAATAACAAGGACTGCATGTGGTGAAAGAAAAGACCATAAGCATTCAAGAAGAAGAGAGATTTTCTGCTTTAGCCACTGATTGATCTTTCTACTGTAGAAGAGTAAAATGGAATACGATATAAACTGTAGTGTAGGGAGCAAGGCAATTAATAAAATAATTTTTAAAAAGTACATTTAAGAAGTGGAGCAAGAAAGCATTTCTATTCTTCAGTGGGCTTCCCCCTAATCACACACATGTTTAATGTCACTACATGATGTGGGGATGTAAACTCTGTGAATGCAGTGCTGAGTAAGGAGCTGTTAGAACCTCCTTCTCTTCTCTTCTCCCCTTGATTCAAGCCTGCAATTTGTATTTGGTATGTTTCATTGGTATATTTCATCGGAGCTTGAGGATGGTTTTATTATTGTTTTGACTGAGATAGAGTTCATTTGTTTCATGGTAGCTCACACCATGCTATGCTTCAGTTTTGTCATGAAAACCATGGAGATACACACAACTGTATTGTTGTCATTCAGTAGTACTTCCAGAGCTTCTTAAAACTAGCATGGATTTCTGCATCTGCCTCTTCTATGATCTAGAATATGATGCTTCTCTTTCTCATTTATTCTTTCAGCTACACCTTGCACAAGGAACTCAAGCTCTATTGAAGACTAAGGAGTACACATCATAAAATGGTCTAGTATAACATTTTGTGACTCAAAAATTCTGTTAAATATTATTTACTTGGGATAAAGTTTTGGACTGAAGAGACAACTATACAGAATCACTTTCATTTTGCAACAGTAATGGGAATGAAGAAGTTCTTTTACCAAAGCGGTCCAAAACTGATGTGCAGTACTGCTGTTCTCTCTAGCCAGGGTTAATTGCCAGCTGAACAATGCACATATCTCTGGCTGGTTTATTTAGGAGCATGCTCCACCAGAAAAGTCTACACAAATGAAGTTCAAGAGGATATAACTAAAAGACTCAGGTGTAAGGTTTAGGAGTTTGGATAATTGTAGAAAATACAATCTGTTCTACATGTCAACCTACTAAAAAACAGAATTGTTGAATGTTTTGAAAAAGTAGTACTGTATTACTCAAACTAAGTAACCAGGCTGAATTCTATTCACTATATTATCTACAATTCTTGAATAGTAGATCTGAAAGAGTTCTCCCATTGCAAAATACATACAATACGATAGTAGATTATGACCAATTTAGGTCAAAAGATTAAACAATTTTTGTAACTGTAACTAAAACCACCTGTATCGAAGGAGGACCTTTACAGATGTCCAGACAATATTTACACAAGTACTGAACAAATTCGAAAATTAGAACATTACAGCTGCAACTATTATTTTGGTACAAATAGTTAGGCACAGTATTTCAAATCCTTGCTTTGCATTTTGACAAGACACTGTGGGAAAATCTTTTGATGGAATTACTGAGTTTCACATGGGAGCTGACCTCTGAATATTTAAGTTCAAGAGCAAAAGTAAGAATAAACAGATTGAACAATTGGTAAATGTGATACAGCTGCTGGTCTTTATTAAGAACATCTAAGCCAATATATATGCTTCAAATATCCTTTTCTACTACTCTCAAATATATTTACAGTATTGCATCCAAAAGAACTATTTCAATAAAATTGAGAAAACTGTTTTATCACTGTACTTTGCAGCACAGTTCACTGTAATTAAAAGCCTATCTGCAACATTTGGAAATACAAATCCAATCCTCCTCTTTTATCGGAAGTGGATACATTTTTGTTGTGGTTGCAGAAAGAAAAATATGCATTGCTGCAAAAGATCTCTCTGTTACTAAGATATGTTTAACCTTTCTGTTATTTGGTTTTATTGCACTTACTATCTTGCTTTATTAAATTTGCAAAATAGTTTGTTTATCTTCATTTTGGGAAAGTAGGTGGCTATAATTTACAAATATGCCAGTGAAAAATAGACCAGTGAGCTTTTCTTGGCTGGCACGTTGTCAGTGCACACAATGAGTTCCCCCCTACTCTTTCACACTTCTTTCTCTTTCTGTCTCTCTCTCTCACACACATACACACACACACACAAATGTCTGCAGTAGAGTAAAAGATTCACATTAATACCGGAAGCAATGGAGAAGAATCCCAGCCGATATCCCATCTGTTCCCATGAATTACATTTAGAAATCATATGTAATATAGACGTTTCTGTCTGAACATCATAAAGCCCTGACACATTCAGGCTTTCATTAAAGAGCTCTGAGATGTGACTTGAATAACAATCTGTCTTAGCTAATTAGTATTTTCAGTTTAGCATATTCACTTTCAGACATATTGCTGTTTGCACATGGTAATTTAGGTAAACAGAGCCCATCCACAGCTGCATCAATTAACACTGCTAATCAAAACTGAATTCAGGTAATTAGGCACATTTATGCAAAAAGTGTGTAATTTGTGGGGAAAGCTAGATTCTTCAGTAATATTTCAATAAGTAGGAGTCTCTTTTTGCAAATAAGAGAAGGAAATAATGGTAAATCATCTCTAACATATACATGATGCATACTCAGTGACAAATATCTAAATTAAATCTCACTAATTGGTCTGTGTTTTCAGAAATTGGACTATATCTTTTCATATAAATGTTTGCCTCAACATTTCTTCATGGAAAAGTGGATTAATGGAAAAGTTTAGAGATTATTCAGACAGGACTTTAAAAGTTAATGTTTCCTCAAGCGATTTTTGAACTGTTGAACATGATGGTCAAAGTTGTTCTCATTTCCACTCAGGCAATTTTAAATGAAAACTCCCTCACTTCATTTTCAATTTAATTTCTTCAAAGAAGATATGTTTTAGTCTACTTTTAAAAAAAAGCTTCTAGAAATGTATCCTGCTACTCATTTTAAGAGTGTAAAATAGTAAATACTTCAAAAGCATTGCACTTTGACCTACAAAGTTTCATCAGAATTTGAAAACAAACAGAAATATTAAAGCCATATAAAAATCTGTGTATTTATAACAGAATTTTCATAGATACAGAAATTGAATGAAGGATCAGTCATTGTGCTCCAGAAGTTTTCATATGGAGTTACTTGTGTAATTCAAATTCAATTCTCTGTTACACACACTTCCATAAAGCTTAACAAGTCTGATGGAGAAAAATTCCATCGTTCTGTACTCATTCATCAACCTGTAGCTGATTTTCCATAAATTTTAAGACTGACAAAAAGATTGCCTAGGTAATTACTGATTTTTAAAAGAAGCTTTAAAGGAACTTCACATTTTTGTTACTAATAGCTAATTTATTCTTCTCATAACAAATAAATAAATAAGACAAAATAATTTTACTTCCAAATTTGTATAATACATTTATTCAGTCTAGTCAGCTTGCATCTTCTGTATTGGTTCTACGGTCACTTTTGGGGTGGAATATATAATACATTCCCATCATGCGTAAACACACAACACAGAGTACGCAGCTTTCACTACAAATTCAATGCTAGCTTTTTACAACTTTAAATTTTAATCCTATATAGCTATTGATATTGGAGCATATTTTGTGGTCACAGATCAGTGCAAGTATCCCCATTTAGAAAGTTTCTTCTACATAGAAAAGTGTGATTTGTACTGCCATAAAAGCTATATGAAAAATACTTAACTGTCATGGTCTTCTGATTTTGGTATTTTATGGTATTGGTATTCCACATCATAACATATACTGTAGTTAAAGGTTACCACACCTCCAATTTTCATTTAGCTATTGGCAAAGCAGAATATTGAGAGAATATTGACAGAGCCCAGAAAAAAAATAAAGCTTACAGAAAAAATAAGATTTTGAAGTGTTTTCCATTCAAATAATCACAATGACTACTGCTAATGTAGTTAAACGTTAGAATGTTGAAAATGATGGTTTCTAAAAGAAAGCACTAGGTCAACCTATAACTAGGTGAAATTCCATATGCAGTTGTGACTGGGGCAATGGGACATGATGTAATAATTTCACATTTTTTTCAATTTCTCTGTTGCAAGAGAGAATCAGCTGTGTGTCATACTATAGGCTAAATAGCTGTTTGGTCTCTCATATTGCTTATTTACATTGACATATAGTATTACTTAATCTTATGTGACCTGTTTCTAGAAGAACTTCCTATTCTTGATAAATGTTTTTAAACAGGAGGTGTATTGACTAACTATATTCCATGTTATACTCTGTAGCAAGAGAGTTCAGCAAAAATGACCTAACCTCCCTCCATCACTCTGTCCACTATTTTTGCCTAAAGTAATCAGATTTAGTAAACATTCCAACTAAATTTCCAGAAATATTTTACTACACTGTCCTGTCTATTCTACCTATACCTGTCAGTTAATACAAACACACACATAGGAGACTCTTTTCAGTGAACACATGTATTGCCTACATCATTACTTCATCATGAACTGTCCTCATGCACCACCATTTGGACACACTCTAGAATGGTAGAATATCATACTTCCTTGCATTTTTTTATGTTGAGTCATAATAACTGTGTGGCAAGATTGGTTGACAATATAATATAGCAGAGTATATATTAAGCATGAAAATCATACAAAAGTTGGCTAGTAAAAGAATTTCTCACACAAGCAGCCCCACTCTTTTTCCTCTTCTACACTGCTCTACTCTAAAACGCTCATAGAGATAGATGCAGTTACTAAAATTTGAAAATATGCTGAGTCGGTGTATATACTTACATACTTACTGCTAACTAAAATAGGATGGGTACTTAAGATCAAGAAGATCCTATGAACTACTGGTTTCCTCAAGTTTTATAAAAATAAAAAAAAAGTATGTTCCAAACACTCAAAAACATTCTTAGCACTGTAACAAATACATATATATTTAAAGCTCATATTTATTTTTTATATAGAGAATGCATCTTGTTCTTCATAACAAAAGCTATGTAATACTTCATTTCTCCAGTCTTTCTAGGGTTAACCTAGACAATGCAAAAACTGTAGTTCAAAGAAAGCAGAAGCAAGAGTCCAAAGCCATCAATTAGTACTCTACACCTTACTACAGAAAAACAGCTCAGTAATTTACAAATGTTGAAGGGAGTGCTATCTCCATAATTAAAAATCAGGCAGAGATCCTTTTGGCAAATGGATCTCTTTGTTAAACATCCCACTAATCCAAGCCTGGAGGTATAATTCAGTACCCTGGAGAACCCCCTCTATGCTTTTGCCAGCTGTTCCATTTAGGTCACTTCACCACAAGTTCAGCTTTTATCTATTCCTCACTTTCCTCACTGGGTCCCAGAAGCAGCAGCTCATCTCTCTGAAGGCTGTTTAAAGTGTAAATGAAAAGCCTAGAAAGAAGTGAGCCACAATCACAGAGTCCTTAATTTCTGAACTACAATTCCTTGGACCTCCCTACCTTGACAGACGCAGTATGAAGTTTTCTTGAAGCAAAATAAGAAGGAAAACTAAACCTGGAATCCAAATGACACATTCACAGTCTTTTTAATGTTTTGCAACTGTATAAAATAGGGAATTTTACTAGGCAGAAAGTTCATTCAAAGACAGAGGAAGCAGCCCTTCTGCAATTCCCAACATTGCTACTCCTGGCATGGAAGAAAAAAGCTTCAAAGAGCCATTTTATCACTTCCTAGAGGGTCAGAGAGAAATGGAGTTGGGGTGGAGTGCCGTGTAGTTTGATGCAGAACACTTTATGCAAAGGACCACAATCACCCCTAGGTGCCTCCCTCCTTGGGGTAGTAGACAAAAGAAGGAGGCAGCAATGCTGCAAGTACTTCTATGCAAGCTCACCCTCAAGTAACTAACCTGCTTTGAATTTTCTGCTATTTTGACATGAAACTTTAACCATTATTGCTCACCAAAAACAATGGAAACATATGAATTTAAATTGAATCCAACTACAATATTTCTAGTTAGTGTAAATTTAAGCTCTCAGAATTACTACAGTCCTCAAGAACTGCTTTTAAACAGTATGCTGTTTTATAGTAACACACCAATCTCTTATTCCGGGAAAAACAAAACTACAAAAACTACAAAAAATAATCCAGTCCCAGCATTCATTTTTTGTTTAAACAAGATAAGAGCAAAGCAGATTGTCTGGGAGGAATTTAAAGGTATTCAACTTTTTATGAAAGATTCATAAAAAAGTTAGAATGAACACATCACTCAGGTGTGTGAAATTTATTATTAGTTAATATAGTCTGCACACAGTTACCAACTGCACTGTGAAGTCACACATCTATTGCAAATTAATTCAAAGACTTGCTAGGTTCTCCAAGTCTGTTCAAAAGCAGATCCACAGTGACTCCAAAGACCATCTGCATGACTTGACACCACCAAGTGATCTCGTGCGGGCTCTAGGCAACTACTAAGATCATGGTCTGTGCTACTAACACCGGCTCAGACCTAAGTATGTGTGCACATGTGGTCTGAAGGACTGGGATCAGTATGTTCAAGTGGTGCAACTGTTCTCACACCTGCACTTGAGCTACTCTCAAGGAAGGGCTGTCAGTCAAAACATAACGCTTCTGCGTGCTTGTAGAACCGACATTTAAGGGTCAGGGAGAAGAAAAGAAAAAAAAGCTACACATGCCTCTCTACATCTAATTCTGCAATGGCTCTCACAGGTAAGCAGCCCAGCTCTTTTGAGCTGTCTTGCAAGGCTCACAGAACCCCTCACCTGTATTACTCTCCTGCTCATACACGCTCCAGCCAGCTTGAGGTCAAAGCCAGGAGATAAAGCATTTCAATTGTGCTTTCTACTGCTTACCTTACTGATGTGCTTCCATGCGCTTCTGCTGACATTCCTGCATGAGGGTTTGTCTCAGGCAGCTGCTCTCAGGTTCGGCGTCCCTGTGGTACTGCTGCTCCAGCGGCGATGAGCAAAGCAGAGGCAGGATGCCACTGGGCAACTCCAGCAGAGCCCAGTCACGCACCGTCTGCAAGCACAGCTCACTGAGTGCAAAAGGAAAATTAAAACATTTTTTTCCCTTACACTTGAATGACATGGCGCACTGTTCTGTGTTTGCATTTAAATTGGACAGAATAATTTAGTACCGGCTTTTAATTTCAGGAGGGTTAATCACCTCAGCAAAGGTCAATCAAACTTTAATCTCCAATAAAATTGCTGCAGCTTCAGTCACCTGCAGGACATTTATTATATTCTTATTTCCATGCAAAAGAATGCATCGCTAATCTTCTAACTCTTTATATTAGCACATCTGCCATTAACATTTTACTAAAATTATTAATTCCTCTGAAACTATTACAAGAGCTCATTTCTACACATCTCAGAAGATAATCCTGTTAAAATCCAGCCACATCTATCTGACATTGCTTTAGTCGTCTGCTGTAATCCTCACAACCGTTTGATACTCCAACTGAGTTCCAACAATGCACAGTCTCAATTACATCAAATATTACAGGGTTTAGTTTAGAACAACAATATACTGTTTTAGTAACTTAATCTTCCCTATTGTCCGCGATTACAATACTAATCCATTTTGCCATTGTTCACAGTATTTTCCATTCAAAACAAAATATTGATTTTTAATTTTGCTTAGCACCCACTGAAAAACAGCAGATTTAGTAGGCAAAGTTAAAACCTGAAATATGTTACCAATAGAAGCAATAATCACAATTATAGAAATATTTTTATCACCTGGAAAAAAGTATTTCTTTCTCCAAACAGAGCTGTATTTTGAGGCATAGACTATTAACAAATAAAGAAATAATAATTAAAAAAAAAGACCAGTTGGCACTTCCAATTTGGTCTACTACTTGAAAATAATTTATCTGAAATTAAAGTGACTGAGAATTGTGAATTCTCTCTCAAAAACGCAAGCCAGGATTAGTTTGTAATTACTGTGACATTTGCATCAGTTCAAAGCTACATAATTATTCAACTCCAAACAGAAAATTGTAAAATAGAAAAGAGTACATCCCTCAAATAAGCTGTTTTTAAATAAACATCAACTACATTAGCTTTACAGCAAAGCATTTCTTTGAATATCTACTGTAACAATTTCATCTTAATGCTCAAAACTATTTTACCTGTTAAGACACAAAGAAGAGCAACAGAAAACTCAGGGAGAGCTAATTACAGAACTGAAACAATGCAGAGAATTCATTTCCCAAATTTCAGAATCCAGCACCAAATAGACATCATTATTACACCAAAAAAAAAAACACCCTAATAATACTAAAACAAATGGTTCTCGCTTACTCTCTCACCATGGTCATATTAACTCCTGTGAGAGAGAGGAGAAATCGTCATATGCTATGTCATTTCTATTTAAAATAGATTTTTTAGTCACGATAACATTTTGACATACCGTAATGTAAATAAACTGTTCTTTCCCATCCCAATATTTCCTTCTGTGTGTCTCTGTCTTCCTCTGTCTCAGTCTCCTTCCTCTTTTTGTTTTAATATATGGCACACAGACAGACACACGCCCCCGTCACTGTCAATATGCACACTCATTAGCAATATGTCAGGCTGGCATTTTCAACACATACTCCAGAGCATAACTGAACTACCACGCAGAATACGCATACACACACACACACACACACACGTAAAATACAACCACAGAGAAGATGAGCTCGGTGGAGTCATTTTTAACTTGGAAAACTACGTAAATATGCGAAAGGAATAAGTAACATTCTCAAGCAATGTTTTATAAAAGTGCTATTGAAGAGGCTTTCCAGCTGATGGATCCGACACGGCTCGCATTTCAAATGCACACACAAATATTTATATATAAAGGTGAATATTTTAACAGGATATCTTAACACTGAATTAAAAATGCAAGTATATACGGTTTTCCTTCTTTTAATCTTCCTTTCTAATTGCATTCTACCTTGAAGAATTGAGTGAAAAGAAGCATTACAAAACAAAACCGAATTGAACTACAAGTTCCTACAATATAGGCTGTCAACAGCATTTGTAATTCCTACGACTGAGAAAATTAACTACGAAAAATACCGCATCTGTATATCCTTGAAAACCATCTGACAAGACAGTGAAGAACGCCTAGAAAAGGTGAGTAGTACTGAACTACAGTTTTGGTTATCTACCTTTTGATGCACTGATAAAACATTCGAAATTGCCATTGCCTCTGCTTTAAAATACAACAGAATAGCGTCACGTGTCACCCTGAAATGAAAGGTATCATCAAAGACCCTTCACTATATTTTTCAAGTGCACAGACACAGGAGAACGGTATGGGGAAAGGAACATACCTTTAGTTATCCCAGTGAACGACTTCTCTGCACATCTACATAGTCCTGCAGCTCCAACAGTACAAAAGTCGACACTGCAGTGCTTGTGATCTCTGTGACAATGGTATCATACTGCCAGCAATTTTTTCGATTAAACTTCTCAGACATGGTAGCAACTTTGTTAATTATGATATTAGCCAGCTGGCGGGTACAATCAATCATCCACTGTAAGAAAGCCAGACAAAGAGACATCTAATCATTGCAACCAGAGCAGATAAATTTTGTTCCTTTCTTATACGTGTCAGAGATTCTATCCCTCCTGACCCTCTACACAGCCATCGACTGTCAAATTTAGATTCAGCAAGCTTCCAGCATTTCTTTATCCCTGCCTTAGATCTGAAACTCCTGGTTATCAGGAAGACAAGCGTCACCAGCTGTCTCAGAGCAGGAAGGCAATCAGGTGAATAGTACTTATTATCTCTCATTGCCTTCTGAGGAGCAACAAGATTGATTTTGGACCAACAACACATCGAGACCCCAGGCACAGCTACTACTACAGCTTCCAGTCCAGAATATGGCAGTATATAAAGCTGACCCCAGCCTTTATTAAAACCACATACTGTAAGTTTGAGGGTTGGGGTTTTTTTATCCCTACTCTTTAACTTTTTTTTTTTCATGCATGGCTGCTGTGGATATTTCCTTACTCCAGACCTCCTTCCCTTCCACCTAAAAAAATCCAGGCAAACCTACTGCACCAGTACTCCAGAGACTGTGTTTCACAGTTGGGTAGTCTTAATTGGGCCCACAGAAGCAGTTAGCTACCATTAAAGGCTTCTCTGTATACATCTTCCTCTCAACAAGTCTGATAGTCTATAAATTCCAACTAGCAAAGCCTACACTTTGAGAAGGTTAAAAATGCAAATATGTTATACGCTCAAAATATAAAAGCATGCAAACAAAATACAAGCTGGTAGCCAACTTCAATATTGCTCTAGATTGCAATATTTCATGTTTCCATTTACTGCAACATCTGACAACCTTGTGTTGTGCAAGCCTTCTTTTTTATACAAACCAAATACACAACAGAGTACTGTAAGGTAATTGATATCAAGTGGAAAAAAAAGCATTACAATAACATAAATGCCATCACAGTCGAGCATTCTATTACCAAACTTGGTAATTTTGAAATGCCTTCAGACAATTCCATTTAACTAATTAGAGCTAAGCACAGTAATCAACTAATCTTAATTTATAAGAACTCGCAAAAAATTTTATGCCCACTTTTGAATTCACATTACATTGGTTAATGTAGCAATTGGACCAACGGTAGCTTCCCCAAAGCCACAAATTTTTAGATGTGATGCTACGTTTAGTAAACTTTAAGGCTAGTTTAATATTAAAACTTCTACCCAGCAATACCATGGATACATTTGCGTCATCTTATCTTAAACAAGATGATACTCTCGACTTTGCCATATAAAAAAAAAACCCTTAGTTTTTAACAAATCAATTGAAAACAATACATTTTTTTCTTGAAGGTTATCACATACAATTCAGATAAAATTTTCACACTTCCTTGGAAACCAAACAAAACAGCAACAGTCAAATAACAGCAGCTTGTGGGAGTATCAATTATACTTGACTTCACTTCTTGAAATTACAGCATTGCCAGAATCAGCTCTGTCTTTCAGAAGTCACATTTTTCTTCAATGTAACTGTCTCATTTAGAAAATTTACAAAGTCACAACAAGAACAAAATTTGTTACTGGTCAAAACGCAGCTAATTGCTTTCTGATATGCGCTGAAAAGGATGAAGGCAGGAAAATTAATTTCATTCTCAAATGCAATGCCATCCATCCAGACATTTTGGGTGACTGATCAAGTATTCACTCAGCTCCTCAGTCAGATACCGAAGATCACCAGTTCTGCACTGTTACTTTTACTTGAGTTGTTAACAAGATGAGATCTAGCTCAAGTACCTCCATACTCTGCCATCAATGGAACGGCAGACGCACTGTTAGAAAGATCAGTCCTTGTCCAACTAGAATGACTAATTTAATTTGTAAAAATATTTACAACAAAGAGAATTTTACTCAGAAGTTAAGGAAGACCTTTGTACATTATTATTCCTTGTTTCTACTGCTGTACTCAAATCAGATCTTGGTTTTATAGACAGCCTGTAAAAATGAATAGTCTTGATCCTAATATCCTGACCAAGTATAAGGCAAGAAATCATTGTGTGTATTAAATGAGTGAGTCTTGGAAAGTACATGGGAATAGGAAGTTGAGTAAAAACTGATTCCAGAAGGTGAATCGAACTATCAGACATATAATCCTGTCCATAGCAGTATCTTCAGCCAGCAACCAGCATGGACCTGACTATGTTTCTAAGC
This sequence comes from Odontophorus gujanensis, assembly GCA_013399175.1. Lineage (NCBI taxonomy): Eukaryota > Metazoa > Chordata > Aves > Galliformes > Odontophoridae > Odontophorus > Odontophorus gujanensis. Next base: position 649,222 of record VXAB01003460.1, on the reverse strand, counting down.
TGACAGAGCAGATCTCAGCTGGTGCAGATGAGAAACAAATAGGATGGTCTCATCCAAATTGAAAGTCTGAATAACATAATGAAAGAAGGATAAAATCTGGTGCCTGAGCAGTACTTACCTTTGCACATTTTCAAATTTTCAATATAAATATGTTAGGCTTTTCTCACATTTTTTTCTCCTTACTTCAGAGTTCACCGTGGAAAAACACAGAGTAAGTCTCACCTACTCTCAGCTTTTAGGCTGGTCATCTGTGCTCTCTGCTGTCACCATCGGGATAAGGGATACAGGCATGACAGAGATCTTCTGGGCAAGAATAGTTTACACATTTCCATACCTAGACATCAGTCTAATGACAAGTCTGCTGGATGTACTTCTCTCTCTCTTGGTTATAACAAAGGCCACTAAATCGGTCTTAATTTAATATTAACTCTGCTTTGAGCTGGACCTTGGACAAGTTGACCTTCTGAGGACTCTTCCAATTTGAATTATTCTAATTAATCAATGTATTGGCTAAAGTGGAAAAAAAAAAAAAAAGCACCAGAGTTGTCAAATATTTTGGGAGATGTACCCAGTAATATGAATTACATGTGTAAGAATATTCTAAAACGTTTTGATCAGCCATCATAATTGCACTGCACAGTCTCAGCCTGACATTAGCCTTCTTAATTTTTAAGTTATGTATACCTTAAAAATGTCAGTCTTATAAATCTTCCATTTGTTCTCTAAATCTTGTACATCTTCTATTCAGTACTTCATTAAAAAATTAAGTGAAAATAAGCAACACTGTATGTAAATTATACATCAAAAAAAACCAGACAGCTTAATGAAAGGAATACTCTTCACCTTGCAAGGAAGTGGGCTTGTAAATTATTTTTTAATGTTCAGAGGCTCACAAATAAAGAGTCCACACATTTGGCAACAACAACACAGAAACTAAGACCAAATACAAGTACATAAAGTCAATGCAGAGCATGCACAGATGCCGGCTGGCAAGTTTAAGGGATCACAAATGGCAGAGCAAGCATATGAGAAACAGTGTCCTCCTGCAGTGAACCTCTTTGAGAAATCAGGAGCTTCAGATGCTCAGTTATGCACCAAGCCACAAATCCCCTCACACACTGATTGATTCCTCCTTAATTCCAAGAAAGAACATATGTAGCTACAGACAGAGAGCTTCTGGTATAATTTCTCATTTTGGCATGTCATACGCATCAAAAATAGCCACAGATTTATTTTACTTTATTTTTAGCAGTGCAAATCAAGAGTTAGCCTTTGTCATAAATTGCACATATTTCATTGAATAGAATGAAACTTTAAAGTTTCACTGCACTGAACAATGTCTGCTAAGGTCATGTGTAGCTTCTCCAGGGGGAAGCTCCTCAAGGCAGATGTGAAGAGGCCACATGTTGTGTCAATTCTTAGAACAGAATGAATAGAAGTAAAATATTAATGTGTGGTAAGAAAAATGACCTTTCTTACAATCTTGGAATTGATCAAGGAAGAAAAGACGGACTATTTTTTTCTCATGCATCATTATGATCAACAAGTTCAGTTTTCTCCCTGTTTAACATTATCAGTACACATGAGTTGAGGACTTCTGCTCTGAACAGATCTTAGTGAGCCCCAAAACTCTGATTTTTCTTGCACCAATGTTCAGTCACCCACATTCGTTGCTAAACATCTCATCTTTGACAAAGTTCAGTAGCAGGTATCCAGGAAAAAAGCACAAGGGCAAACACAAAGAATTTTTTCCCAGTATAATTTCCCAACTTCTGCTTATTCATGATGAGGAGGCTTACTCAGCACAGTTAATGTCAGGACGACTTAATGCAGCATGTTCCTCAACTTCTGTAATATGGAATAAAAAAAAAAAAGAAAAAAGAAAAAAAAAGTACAGCCCAAGAATGCAGTGAAATAAATGACAACATAGGAAATATCACGTGAATAGGAAGCCAAGGGTAAAATGAAATCTACCAAAATAATTCTACCCTACTGAACAATAGCAACTAAAAATTAAAAATAAAGCAAGACATTCATTCACATTCAGAATGCCAATACCGCACAATTCTGGATTAAAGAATTTTATTAGAATCACCCCATCACTCTGTAAGATAAGTCAAAAAAACTTGCATTGTCTTAACAGAAAGATTTTTTTTCACATACAAAGCAACTTCTGAAAGTGGGCCTCATTAGGTCAACTGAAACATTGGAGCCCCAGGGCTCCAGAAGCTGGCAGCTGCTCTTCCCTGAAGGCACCATTTTGCAAGAAACTAGTGAGCAGAAATTCCTTCCCAATTTGGCAGTTAAAAAACCTTTTCTAAAGCAAAAAGTTCCTACCTGCACTAAACTGGAACAAATTTCACTATGCTTATGGGATGGTAGACAGACACATGGAAACACAGAGTGAAATGACATCTGAATTTAACAAAAACTTGCACTGGAGACAAAAACGAGGACAAAATATGTTGGTGAAAACATTGCTATGTTACAGTAATGCAGTCTCTTTAGGTCATATAGTACTTATTTTTTTTCCAAAAAGTAAAAAAAATGCACTTATAATTGAAGTATTCTCCATTTTTTTCTGTACAAAAATGAAGCATGTAAAACACTAATGATGTACCTGAATCAAACTCTGGTACCTTACACATTAGAAAGGTCATTTCTAGTGTTCCAAACAAATCAAAAATAACCTAAAATACATGACAGGTAGGATCTTTATTTATTGCCTGTTTATAATTCATTTTTTAAATAAAAGTAAAGTGCTCACTATAGTTATGCCTTGGATCTAGATTTTCCAAAGGTAGATCTCAAATAGTGAAAATGCCAAATATGGGCATTCAGGATTTCAGTAATTTTCCAGATTCTTTTAACAAGATGTAATTAGTTCATTTCCTGACAGATAATGCTTTACACCTGATTAATTTCAGAACAGTTAAAAAGCTGAAACTCCAGATGCAAATAAAATAATAATTTAAAATAAAAGACAATATGGCCAACTGTGCAACCATTTACATAAAAATCTGTTTCTTTCATATATATTCCAAAACTGGACTCTGTCTCTGTTATTATTTTCAGTGTCAGAGGACAGCAAGCTGTTATAGAATCTTACATCAAGCAGTAGCTAGAAGTACAACAGTAATAGAAATATAGTTGGGAGGAAGAAAGATATTTATTATAACAGGCAAAAAATACGTTTTCTCGAAGCAGATGTAATTGCATTGTATAACATCAAGGTCTTTTAATGCTTCATTATGGAAATTATTGTGATGTATATTCCTATCTACCTTTGTCACAGTGAAGCAAGGCCTAATGTTACTCATTTTTTGAGACTAATTCCAAAACAAACGTTGCAAATTCTTGCGATAAGGAATACTTGGCGGTGTTATATGTCACTAAAGTTTTCTAAGATATCAAAACAGCATGGATACCCTAATCTTAAGGATGTTCAAATTCATTCTTTGTGGTGCTGTGTTCTTTTTAAATAAATCCTAGAAAGCTCAAAGTGAAAAATATTTCAATTTCTCAGAAATTACCATATTCTGTTTTTTTTCCTCCACTTCGCAAAGACTGTGTTTGCAGGAAAATAGCAAAGGATTCCTGCACAACATGACCAAAATGATACTACTTAGTTGACCAAAGAGGCATCACTCAAGGATAACCCTCCATTCCACATGAAAGTCCCTCCAGTTTCTCCATCACACAACAATCAACTGCCCCAGGCTTCATCACAGGGAAGTGGAAGTTCCTCATGAGGAGCATTCTCCTGAGGAAGAACAAACAAAACAAAACAAAACAAAACAAAACAAACAAACAAAAAAAAGCACCCAAATTATGCCCATTCTTTAAGCATTTTTATGCCAAAATATGACCAGTTTATAGAAGAAAACAAGAAATAGCCTTGTGCACCACCGTATATTAAAGATGCTGCACTGCAGTGAAATATATCAAATCTCTTATGAGCAAGGACTCCTTGAGATTTTAGCTGTTGTAGACGTAAAGCTCTTTGCTCACTTGAAAATGCTCGCCACTTTAGTACTAATGATCACTAGAAAAATTAAATCGATACTGTCACTCAAAAATGGAACACTGATTTAAATCTTTTTGAGAAGGAAATTTAAGCTCTCTTGCGTAAATGCTGGAATCAAATGTACTATTACAAAATGCTTTGTTGATAGTATTACTTTAAGCTAAAAACAAAAAAACAAAAAGCAAAAACAAAAAAACCTACATTGTCCCTTTCCAGGTTTTGTTTGGGAAAGAAGAATTCATCACTATTTACCATAGTTAAACTGGAGGTAAGTTAAAAGTAACTTTCCACTTAACAAAGCTAGAACTTTGAATAGGTTTAATCAAAACCACCTGAAGCAGAATAAACCTATGGTTAATCCCTGCTTTACGGTGCCTAAGGAGCCACTAATTTTGAACAGAAATTTAGAGAGTGCCCCTAGTAGGCATGATCTTCAACATATGCTCACGTGTTAAGCTCCTGGTCAAGAAAGCACTGCTTTATACTGGCACTGGTGTAGTTCAGATTTCCATACCCAATCACAGTATATACTGTGACATCCACTTATTCTTTGATATTTCCCCCATTTATCAAGGAACAAAAATCTGCAAGTCTATAAAGAAATGAATGAATCTCATGTAACAGTTGTGATAAAGTCTCTAAGATGCTAAGTGCCAAGACTAAACAAAACCCGCTGGCTAGGTATTTCCCTGTGTTTTAAAGACACAAACCAACTTAACTATGGTTAAGTTAAAGTTCGACAAACAAGTCTGTAGCATGTAAAAAGGCATGTCAGAAGGAACAAAGTAAAACTGATGTACTCAAGTGGAAAATAAATAAAATAAATAAATAAATAAAACACAAGTGAGGAAGATCATACATTAAGATGAAAGATGAAACAGATGCAATACACAGCAAAGATCAAAGAGCTCCATCAATTCATTCTGAGAGTCAAAATCCAGCTGAGCATGGGAGCTCCGTCCGCATAATAAGAAAGGTTGACTAAAACATAAGGATTAAACAGATGAGCTGTCTCCAGTGAATGTATGGCATACGAAGCCCTGCTGAGCTACTTGTAAAGACACTTTGGAATTGTACACCTGCTACTTCACAGTGAAACCTACAGGAAGCCAGCCCGGAAGGGCAAAGAAACCCACTAATGCACTAAATAACTATCTTTAGGAGAAAAACAGGAAAAGTGTCTACACAAGAAAATGACATTTAACAGATTTGCTCTTCTCTCTCCAGCTCGTTTGTTTACCGAGTATTTCTGTCAGAACTGAATATAACGAAATTGCTACAACTATACTCTAATTCTCTTGAAATAAAAGGGCTTAGTGCATACCTAATCTATGAACACAAACATGAACATACAACGGGATCAGACTAGGATTTTCGATAAAAATATCTGTCACAGTATGACAATTTTGGGATCCCTTCTTGTACTCCATCACTTACATTAAATGGTCGGTGATCTAGTAACTTCAGTACAGCAGTATTAAATAAGTCTGAAGGTCACTAAAAATGATACTATTTGTAGTACTTGATGCCATGTTAAATAGTCTTACATTTAAATCTTCAGTTTTCTTGTCCTGTTCATTAAATAGATGTCAATGGAAGCATTTCAACCATGAAAAATGATAGGTAATGACTGGTTTCTTTTTTCTCATTACCTTTAGTAGCAAGAAATAAAACTAGAAAAAAAGTTGTTTGCAACAGGTAAGAAACACTATTTAACCAAGCTTAAAATTCTAGCATTAAAGTAAAATCCCTGTGGTCCATAAGCACAACACTTATGTAAGTAAAAAACTGTAGTACTACCTCTCAATTCACTCACTTCGTTACTCAAAGGAGCCCCACTGCAGTTTTCTAAAGCCTGTGAAAGGATCAGAGCAGTATGCTACACCTCACTGCAAGGGACAGACAAAAGAAACCCTCACATCAGAAAGCACCAAACCATAACTTAAAATAATCAGGAAAAAAGCTGATTGAACACGCACATACTTGGAATTTTCTTAAGGGTCTCCTTTCTGCTGGATGTTCAATTAATGTCAGCTGCTTGCTACAGGTGGCTCTTTATTTATTTTTTAATGAATGTTACCAACCCGCTTGTCCCACGGATGTTATTTACAGTCACATCTTTTTTTCTTGTTTTATTTGACAGAACAATCTCTTCAAGGATCTGGGCAGAGCTGATCTATTTGATTTGCAGGTTATCTACTGCCTGCAGATACAAGTGCTTTGATTGTTTACAATGCAGCAGTAATTGGTAACAGTTAAATAACTCCAGAGACTGATTTAAGAGTCCTTCACCCATTGCATGAAAGTAGGGCTTTATCCCTCAGCCCCTCTATCTGGTTAAATTCTTAAAAGATTTCATTACAAAAATAGCATATTAAAAAATACCAAATGCTATGATGATTAAAATCATCAATTCCTTGCCAGCATTATATATAATTTTAATGTTTTTAAATGAATTTGTTTTTGAAAATGAAAATTATAATAGGCATTACATTTCCAAAATTGGTTGCAAAAAAGAGTTTGTAATGCACAGTTTTAAGCCAGATTTCTACAGTGCTTCTTTCAGCAAACTAATCCAAACTGAGAACATAAAACCAAATTCAGCAAGTATTCCTATGAGGAATTCCATGTGTTGTTTCATTGGTAATACATTGCCTCCTGATTGCATATGTTCAAGCTGTAGATAATACTTAAAACAACTTTTCTACAAATTCGCCAAGCCATGAGCAGTCAAAGAGAATAACTTGGTTCCAAAGAAATCAGGATAACATTCGGTCTTGGGAAGAAAAAGTTTTATTTGCAGATGCCATTTTATGGCCACTGAACTTTACTGTTTCACAAAATGGTGTGGAGGCACAGAACCAGTAAGACTACACTGTTCACTAACAGAACAACTCTTACATTATATTCCAGACTATTGCAGCATAGTAAGCAGAAAACAGTAATGAAATAAGTCACAAAAAATATTTTATGCTGCTGGACAACACCATCATGGACGTAACCTGACTCAGGTGCTAAGGCACAGTGTGGAAAGACACTCCATTAGTACTCATGGCTCAGGAGCAAGGCTAAGGCGTGCAGGAGGATATGGGGTAACCCCGGCCTTTCTTCATCACTGCAGCTCCTGCAAGGAGTGCTGCAGCAAATCTTATCAGCAATTTCTGCATAAAATTCATTGAGTTTTAGCAGGCTGAACGGCCGTATGAGGCAAGTGTGATCCACCTGTGTAATGACCAAACATGATGCCAGTGGCAGAACCGACATGCTCACGTGGCACTGTGGCTACTCTAAGTCTTTGCTGGATGCTCTTTGGTTCCACACAAAGTTAACTGCAGCATTTCTTAATCCAGTTTGGGTAGCGCTCTCTTTTCAAGAAGCGGAAAACAGTGAGAAAACTAAGACAGTACCTAAAGTCTTAACAATACCAATTGCTTGATTTCTTGGGGCATAAACCTGCTTGTTAGCACATTGTCAAGAGGAAACCCATCATTTTACAAATTACAACAAGCACTGAATTACACCAGACTTTTGCAGAAACCACTTAAGGTATGTAAGCAGAGGCTCAGCCAACTTTTCTTTCAAAGAACTTTGTGAAGATACCATTAATAAAATACTACTCCACACATGAAAATCACACCACTTTAAGATTAAATTGCAACCATTTCTATAGAGACATTCCAAAGACATTTCTCCTGAGATAGAACTGCCATCTTGAAAAATTTCAACCTGATTCCCCAGCTGTTTAGGTACTACAGCTGTCATTTAAAAGGTCAGAGCCATCCCTTTTCACAATGAAGGTGCTGTTTTTCTTCTTCTGTCTTTAAATACTTCTGGACAGTTTTAGATATTCTTGAAGTAACTTCTGCAATGAAAATTGCACTATAAGTAGATAAAAAGGCAGTATGAGAAGTGTTCAAAACTCATCTTAAATGAGGAAATTGGCTCTATTGCTATCTTAATCATTCACCTCTGCAAGATCTGCAGTAGAATGTGCTTTCTTATTTACTTGTTTGTTTTGCTTTTAATTTGAATAAAACACCATCAGCTTTTGCAATCTCCTAAAATAACCAGATTTTCCCCCATAGACGTCTAGAGATTCAGCAGAAGGAAAACAATATATTATCTGATTCTTTCAAGTTAAACAAGAAAGAAAAATTCCTTCTATGCTTCATAGTTCAACAGAAAACTTTAAGAAAAAACAAAAATCTGAAAGTACTTTGAAGTACGCCAAATCAAAGTAAAAAAATTACTTGCACCTAACTCTGAAACTCTCCTTTGCAATCAGCTTCAAACCAGACTTTGTTCTGCTTTGACATAAGGTAAGAGCTGTGATTAATTATTGCTTTTTTTTTTTCAGGAAAGACAATTATTTTCCAAGTCATTCTGTTGAGTTACGTGTGCAAGAGACACAAATGATCAGTTTTGCATATATCTCTGTCTTGTCTTTGTAAATTTAGCTCACTGGATTCAATTTCCCAGTCTTAAACCAATCTCCATCATATTTCCTCAAGGAGACGATCAGACAATAAACTATATGCAAACTATAGTTCCGTTTCAGAGAGTAATGTTTTTCTTCTGTCCCACTATCCAGTTTGAAAGGTTCACATCCATTGTACTCTAATTGTAGTATTTCAATTGTACTTTAATCAGGAAAATACGTTTCCTGAAGTTAAAAGAGTATTAAAATTGATACAAGGAAATTATTTTGAATAAGACAGGTGAGTTTTACACTCACATCACAAAGGAAACCCGGTTTATATGAAATTTTCCAGGTACAGGTTTCGTTTTAAGACAATGTACAAAAAAACATACATATTGTAAATGCTACTATACCCAGCATGAATTCTGCTTTTACAATTTGCTTTGATATAATGTCATGAATAATCTAACTAACTCCTTGTCAAATTCAGATATTCAGCCTCATCTTGAAATCTCACTTTTTCTATCTGTTCAGCTTCATTTAGATAGTGGCTTAGTTGCTACACAAAGAGAATAAGGGTAAGACAGTTTGACCTACAGTTTGTACTTCAAGCGAAGGAGATAACATAAGATACAAATGAAAATGAACAAAAAAAGCCCTGAAGAAATTTATTTTCTTTCCGGTTTAAAATACTCATAAGCAAAACCTGATAATATTTCCTCAGCTCTTCAGATTCAGCTTTCACTGATGAAGACAGCGCTACAGCATTCACTTGCACATGATCACACATACCTAAATCTGTAGAAAAAATAGATCTGTAAGTCCTTTTTAGTCTGAACTCTTCGAAATGGATTACAAGCATTTCTGTGAATGATTTCAGACACTAGACGGTATAACTACAGTCAGGCTTGTCACACTTCAGCAATGATCATGCATTTACCACAGTTTTCATTATATCAAAAATGCTTCGGCTTCATCAGCAACAGATGAATTCATTAATTTCTTTATTAATTCAAACGATTTTTTTCCAATTTTTTAGAAGCCCCAAGGTTCTCTCAGCAATATTGGCTCCTTCTCTGTTCCATAAAATTGTAATCAATCTCTATTATTGTCATGAAAATGGTATTTGTCACTTTGCTGAGAAAAAAATAATCAATACATCTTGCAGGGCAGAACAGGCAGTTAATGCAGTGAATTGATGCCTGTTAGAGAAATTTAGCTTGCCAGTAGTTTGGGACAAGCTAATAGAAAACCAGAACATTCACTGAAGGTTGACAGATGAATATACAGACATGCCACAGAAATTAATATTTGGGCATTTTGTATAGCCTGTCATTTCACACACTAGAGAGAAAATAGATTTAGACAAGCAAATCCCCAAGGAAATCCATTTATTTATTTATTTATTTATTTATTTTAAATAAGACAAAAGACAAAAAAGTTTGTACAAAAAGAAATTCTTAACTGTGCTGTTTTTGTATTTGCATACTTTTCTGAAAAAAAAAAAAAAAATCTGATATAATCTTCTATTGAAATGTATTGCTCCAGAGATAATGCTGAAATAAAAGTACCGTCGAGTGCTAAGTGACAAATAGAGCCAAGTCTCTGAGATAATACTGAACTCCTGATCCTTCCAGTGAACCCAGCACTATAAATAAAAATCAGAGCATTGCTTCAAAGATGAGTATGTAAATTTCACAATGGCACTGTTCTGAATTTTTTTTAATCGTTAAAAAATAGTGAAAGTGCCATAACAGGTATCTACAGGAAAACAAAAAAACAACAACAACAACAAAAAACAACAACAAACAAACAAACAAAAAAAACAACAACAACAAAAAACAACAACACATAATTCTCATGACAAATACAACATCCTCAAAAGAACTGCTAGAATTATTTGAACCTTGTTAATAAAAAGTTACATGCTAGGAATGCTATCCTCCCTTCGTTCTGCTGCCATCTGCAGAAGCTGTCAAAACACTCCTCCTTCCAATTACGTGTGTTCTGTCTTTCACTTGCTCTACAACAAGCCTATAATCTGTTTAATTCCCTTGTTTGGTTGGTCTAATAAACAACGCTTTAAAGTAGCAGGGCTGAACAAACACTGTACCTAGAACACAAGCTGCAATTATCCATCCTTCTAGGAGTGCACGAGCACCACTGACAACAGACACATCCCACTGACAACAGCAGGAATAAAGTGGGGGGCAACAGACGTAGACTTTTGTTGCAAGGCTACAATTTTGCCAGGTGCACCTGAAAAAGCTTTGGCAGTAAGTCACTAATCCGCTAATTTGCTCCTTTTAACTTGCTGTGTTTTAGTATGGACCACTTCTGACTCTCCTCACCGTGGAGAAACTCTCAATTCTACTTCATGGAAGTCTTTCAGAGACCTAAAGAGAAAAACAGCTAATCCTAACCCTATCACTACCGCCACACTGCTCCTCCAGCACACAAGGGTTAAAGAAAGCCTCAAGAAAAGACTGTCTCCTTTATTAACTCCATTATTCCTAAGAAAGTGCTCTGATTCTGGGTTGGATGTAAATGGGACACTCTTCAGTGACCTGCCTGAAGCTCCTAGCAAGCTGCAACAGCATAATTTTTAAAACCTGAGTTATCTATCAGATCAGGGAGCAACAAAGAGAACACTTCTCTAAACGCCTGAAAAGGCATCCAGGCAATTGCTCATGGTGAAATGCAATCATGCTCTAATTCCACAGACTGAACAAATAAGCCCATCACACAGGTTCTGTTTGGAAAAGAGGAGCAACAGTTTTTTCATCATGTGCAAAATACCATTGTCAGGAAAAAGGAAGGGCTGCTAAGGACATCAACAATTTTACATATCTTCTGAACAGTCCAGCACTCATGTTCAAATACTGCAGAACAGAAGGGATGCAATTTAACACCTCCCTGCCTCTACTCACTTACAAAATTGAAATAAAACCAGGCAACAGAAGTCTATAACAAGGTGGACACTGAAGAAATTCTGTATCTCCTACTGCCTTCACCCTTCTGTCATGGATATTTAAAAATATCCCTGTAAATTAGAACTCTATATAGCCACTACTGTTCTCATTCCCAGTGGCGATAGTGCTAACACTGAACCAATTCTTAGCCGTCAGAAATTTGATGTATAAATTGGAGGATTGCTGACCTTACTGAGATCCTCCAAAAATAAGCAATTTTAAAATAATTTGACCTCCAGATTGACAAAATTTAGGCTGAGTTTCCTAAACTAAATAAAAGGAAAATAAACTCATATAAAAACATAATTTTCCAAGCCTAGTAGAAGGGAAACAGCAATACAATTTGCATAAATTTTGCATTCCTTAAAAAATCCAGACCATTAAAATGAAATAAAATAAAGAATGTCAAACTCTATAGGAATTTGGCAACACAAGCATACAGGTGCCCAAAAGCCAACTCTATTATAATTATTTTTCTACCTCCAAGTTCCAGCTGCTGTTGTACATCATAGATTTGCACAGCTGGCAGGAATGACAGAAGTCACTGTTGCATGACACTGTCAACATTTATATTTACGCCTTGTGTGAGTGCAAACATTTGTAATTCACCCTAGGAAAGTTAAAGGGTTACTAGAAAAGATGACAGAATGTTACAAAATGCATGTACTGTATCTTGGAAATTGCTTGTATATTTAAGTCAGAAGAGCAAAGCACAGATTTGTGGAAATGTTTCTCTGCAAATTTACCAGCACTGGAAGTACTTGCAAATGTCGTTGGCTTCATGTGAATGTATACACCAGATCTGCTTCATGACCAGTTGGGAAAAGATAAGAATAAACTCAGTATTAAGTAAGAATATTTTTGTAATCAATATGGTGGACTTTGAGGGAAATATTCCATTAACTTTTTTCTTGTGCTTTCAGATCTAATTTGTAAGAGGCTGTTGAGGAATTTGAAAAGGTTTGAAAGAACTGTCCCACTTAGGAATGAAAGGTATTTCCCAGTTTAACTCTTTTATATTAGCTTACTGACAAAGGGGTATAAATTTAAGCCGACAGCATGTATAAAAAGGTGATGAGATTTTACTGAACACAGTAAATTTTCAGATGGTTGTTCTCAGTTTCACAGACATTCTTCAGTCGTTTCCATAAGACCAGTCAGAACTTCTGCTGTACTCACAGGATGGACCAATGAGTTAACAGCAGTGGAAAAGGTGAGCTTTCCTTCTTAACTCTTCTCCCCAGTCATCAATGATAACTAAACTGCAAAGATGTTCTTAGCAAATAATATGTATATTTGCATATATATGTATGCAAATACCATCTGTAAGAATTATGATCTACTTTTAAGTGTTCTTCGCAATTCTTTAAACACAATCTTAATCACAGTCTGTTTTCTCAGAAGTATTAAACACTTTTAGGGTCTACGTGGACTTTTTTATAGTAAGACTCACTGAAATTATGATGTAAGGGCATGACTTTATATCTGTATAAGTTAATAAATAATCTCCTCTATTATAAACAGTACAGGGAGAAAAGTAAAAGAACTAAAGTGCAGCCAAAATGGAAGATTATCCACTTAGCATCTGGCCTCATTTACCATAAGCATAAGGATGCCTTCAGTTTACTTTACTTTGCATCTACAATGTCTTTTAGCATCATCAGTGCATTTTTCTTGACTTCAGATAAAAAATTCAAAATACGAAGAAGTAGATATTGTGTTGCTTTCTCTTATTGCTACAGACCAAATAAAAATTGTTGGGATTTTGATTTCAGTAATTTAATGAAGGGCTTTATACCATACAGATTTTCCCATGAATCCTCTTGTTTCCCCCCCTCCACATTTGGAAATAAAACCAATTAGGATCAACAGACAAGATATCATAAAATATTAAATAAAAAACCATAACCTATGCAAAACATTCTTCTAATTCCTTCTCACAACCTCACCTTCCTTTCCAAGAACAATTATGACAGATATTTTACATAACACACACTTTAAATACTGAGATACTCCAGTTTTAGGAAAAGTCTTTCCACAGGATCCATTTCTACTCCCTTCTTCTGCAAGGGGTATTAAGTTGAAGCTGCATGCAGAATAACAGCAAAAGTGGTCTCACATACCTACAGCTATGAGTAATGAAAGGTAGCAGTGACAAGCTCCAGTGAAGAACAGTTTGTCCTAAGTCTGCTTTATTTATCCTTACAACCTGTACTAACACTCTCCATTTTAAGTTAAGACTATTCAGTAGTGGGTTTTGAAGTCAAATGGTCTTGACAGGTATCTTTAATGGGTACTAGGATCTCACACACCAGGATTTTACCCATTTAGGTTCTTAAGGAAAACACCTGCACTGAAAATACAGGAAGTCAAAACGGGTGAGGCAACACTCTTTCATCTCCACCCTAAGCTTCTCACCTTCAGCTGTAGACATGAAAACATTGTTTTCTTCAAAGTCCAAGCCTTTCATTTCCTCTTGATCTTTACTTCTGGTCAAAGGTATTTCAAGGAAATGGACAGCCTTCATAGAGACCAATAGAAAGAGTTCACTACCACTAAGCAGAAGGGACAAACTTCACTGAGGCCACTTGCTTCCTCCCTTGTGTCTTTGCAGAAGGATTCATCAGTAGGACCTCAACTCCTCCCAGATCACAGATGGGTGAAGGTTGTTGTCACTGGTTCTCTTGTAGCTCCCTGCTTTCCCTCTCGTTCCCATAGGTTCCTATCACGACATTCAGTGCGATAGTGAGCACATAAACTGCTGTCATTCTTTCTGGAGAAAGAGGAAATGCAGCAGTCTTTTTATACCAGATATAGCCTGGTCTGTTCAACAAGATCAAGGCTTGATCCACTTGCTTCAAATGTCACAGAAGAGGTACCAAGACGGGAAATAAGAGCCAAATAAAGAATCACTAAATCTATGAAAATAAATTATTTCATGTCTTTGTAGAGAATGTGACAAAATGAACATTGACTTGACATATGGTGCAGCATAAAAAACAATGTTGAATGCATCAAGAAGTAGCAAAGCAGCAGGCAGAAAAGTATGAAGTGAACAGTTTACTCACTTCCAGCTGAAACAACAAGGTTATCAGTTTCTTGCTGCCTGACCTGGAAACACCAAATGATGAAGTTTCCTTCCTGCCATAGCAATGACAAAATGAACAGATAGATATTTTTCTTGTTTCTTTCACCTTCAAAGGATGTTTTCCCCCTGCTTGATCTTCTCTAAGCCTCTAGCGTTCCTTACTAATAGCATTTCTGCTGCAGAAGTTATCTTTAATTTAAAGACTAAACAAAGCATTGCAAGAAGAAGCATCATGTTATTATCTGTCTAGTTACAGGTGTTGAGCAAGCACAAGTGACACATATGCTATGAAAGATAGTACCTTGCACTTTGTCATCTCTTTCCTTGGGAAAGAGATTTCAGATCTTAACTCTTTTTGTAAACTGGGAAGCCAGATAAAGCCACAATTTAGTAAACTTCTTTGACAAAACTTCTGCTTTGATTGTTACTGACAAAATGTTGAAGGTGGTTTTAACATCATCCCCCAACACAAGCTGCTATAAGCTATTAAGTTTATTGAGATTTATGAAAAATATGCTATAACCTTGAAGTTCATATTTTTTTTCTTTACCTTAATAGTTTTGTACTGATAGATTAACAATTGATTTGTGATTAAGAAATGGTAAGAATTTGTATTTTTAATCATGAGTGATTGTAAGCAAAGCTCAGTTATTTATTGTTTTCTTGCTGTTTAACCTAAATTTTCTTCAAATTTACATTTGAAAAAGTTAAGTTGCAATACGTGGTCATGTTATCACAGAACTTGAATATATTTATCTCAGTACTACATGTTATACATATACCTGTGTGTGAACACACATACCCCTAGAGTCCAATAAAAAATAAGGAAATGAAACAATTAGTACTTTTCTCCACTGATGAAATTCTACTGATTTTCATGCACGTATAAGATAAGGGAGAACAAACTGAAGAATCAAAAATTACAGCTAGATCTGTACTTAGCCTGCTGGCCAACAACTTTGGCAGCAGTTTGCTATAGTAGCTGGTCTTCTTTGACACATTGTGCAGCTGCATTGACTCGGCTACATAATATAGACACTGAAGGAGCTGGCCTACAAAGGAAATCCATAACACGGAGACATCAATACCAATTTTACAAAGAAAATCCTACAGCGAATCAACTGCAGAATGTCTTGTAGCAGCTCAAGTATAGTTTGAATTGCACTTGGGTACAGTGTTGCTCTGACAGCACAAAACAACAACAAATCCTGCTTAAGTCAAAGCTGTTCTTGATATTGTGGATGATTAAACTTTGATTTAACATACGATTGAAAGTTACAGTTCAATAATATTTAATGATGATACATGATCATCAGGATCATCCTCAATACGGAAGGATTATATTGAAAGATCGTCAGCAATACAACAGATCAACCTAATTTTAAGCTGACTCACTGTCAGAATACTTTCATGTAGAATTAAGGTGACATTTTTTCTATCAGAAATACAAATATACACATTTTAAATAGACCAGCAGTGTGTCGAGACCAACTGACTCAACAAAGTTCATAATCAAATAAAGGCAAAAAAAAAAAAAAGCCTCAAGTAGGTTAAACAGAGGAATCCACAAGATCACAGAGTCACAGAACTGCAGGGGTTGTAAGAGACCTCAAGATACCACTAAGTGAAACCTCCCTGGCTAAAGCATGTTCCCTACCATAGGTTGAACAGGTATACATCCAGATAGCTCTTGAATATCTCCGTAGAAGGAGACTCCACAACCTCTCTGGGCAGCCTGTTCCAGAGGTGCATCATCCTTATCATAAAGGAGTTCTTCAGCACATTAGTATGGAACTTCCTATATTCAAGTTTTAGGCCGTTACTCTTTGCCCAATTGCTGCACACTACTGAGAAGAGTCTGGACTCATCCATTTGCCTCCCACCTCCCCTGAGATATTTATAAACCTTTACCAGGTCCCCTCTTGGTCTTTTCCCCAGGCTGAACAGACCCATGTTACTCAGTCTTTCTTCATACAGGAGATGCTTCAGGCCCTCAATCATCTAAGATGCCTTTAATTTTGGATCATGTCTGTCCGAATAAAATTGAAAACGTGGAAAAAAAGTCAACTTGCTATTCCTTCATGAATGCTGTAGCTATTATAACACAAACATACCATTCTTACAGGACGTTTCTATGGGGCAGCATCAAGACAGTTTAGCTGCCATGTAAATTCCTGTATTTTGCTCAGTACCCTTTTAGAAAACATAAATTTAAATATGTATGCATCAAATCTTCTATGTTTCTGTATCTGTTGAGAATTCTCAACATGAATTACACCTTAAAAAGTTGATTCTTCTGCTCTACAGTGGCATTCAATTCACCTGAAAATGTTTATTTTTAAAATAATATCGTGAAACATATTAATTGAAAACTTCTCTATAATTTCAAAACTGAATTAAATTTTAGTGAAGCAAGCAAATACTCGTGGCATTTCCTTCCTTTTTCTGAACACTGGTAATACCATCAATTACTGTATGAACCTAATCAATCTGAAGAGTAGAAGGATGCTAAAAGTGATATATAACATGTGAGAACAGAGTACTATAATTATATTATACTTAACTCATAAATCAGTTCTTAATATTACTACCCTACTAAATATGAAATTATACTATTTAATGGTATTTTTTTTGCATTTAAAAGAACACAACATTCAAATCCTAACAGTATCCTCTTTTTTAACGGCTGCCTCAAAAACATCATTCTTCTGTCTCTTTCTTAGATAAAATGTAAGCAGGAGATATCTAATTCACAGTTTGGGTCCTCAGTACTTCCATGATTCCCACATAAGGACGCTTGCTTTTGTTTCGTTAATAATAGCACCATGCATGAGGTGGTCATCCAAAGCTCAAGAAGAGCACTTTCCTGTGGACTGTTCTCAGTGAGTGTCTGCTCAAAATGGGAAAGCAAGTGGAAAAAGATAAAGATCAAGAAGATGGCAGAGACCAATTAGTCAAGGCAGCCTGTCAGAGAAACCCAGTATCAGGAAAGAAGAAGCTGTCTCACAGCCCCGGAGACAGCAGGAGCAAAAATACATATTTGGGTAAAGTAAATCCTAAATGGGATTTCTCGTGTTAAAAAAAAAAAAAAAAAAATTAAAGGGAAGGAACCTATCTTATGTGTAAAACTGTTTAAAATTTTGTATCAAAGAGAAATGCTAACTGCTAATTGGGGATCTGAATAAGACCCTCAAACTGTGATACAGAGATTACATGAAGAATGAAAATGATAACCAAGAAAACGGTATTTGGAATAGGACACATACTAATGCCAAGTAGAGTGTTGACGTATTTGTTCAACTTTCTTCTATAATGATCTTATTACTTCTCACTATCAGCAAAAATAGGCTAGAAAAACTGTATTCAGTAAACCTGAAAAGTGGCTGTAGCACAAAATTTAAGTGGGGAAAAAGTCAGAGTAGGAAAAATAAGACGAGGGAAACTAAGGCCGCACACGGTGGTTTGAAAACAAAACGATTTTTTTCTTTTTTAATCACGTAACTATGTCTCCAAAGCAGGAGTTTTGAAAAGGAAAAAGAAAAATTAAAAGTCTGAAGCAGTGATCCATGGGGAGCATCCCAGAAAAGGTAGGCTAAAGTCATACTCCACTCCATAAAAAGTCTCACAGAGGAAACTTTACTGCTGTGCGCAGCATTCACTGGGTAGATAACAGAATTAGACCAATACAGCTAATTTTATTTATTTAGCTACAGAGGACAGAAAAAGACAAATGTGATGAAGCTCAGAAGTAGTAAGTGATTTCAGTTAAAAAACTTCTACAGAACAGTTCAGCAATTATAAAGATAAATGAATTAAGAGTCTGAAAGAGAAAAATACATATACTTTGAAAACAACAATTAAAACAAACAAACAAACAAACAAAAAACTGTGGAGTTGAGTGACTTCTAGAACAGTTGATGATTTCCCTTGTGATGGTATCTCAAAGAAAACCCCTCTTTTCCCTACCTAACCTGATCAAAATTTGCCTTCTTTTCCATAGTTACTAAAACTTATTGGGCTTTGGTCAACCTTCCTTGATCACTTTACAAGTTCATTTTAGTCTTGCTTTAAATGTGTGCAATAACAGTATGTGCAGCTATGGCACACGACTGAGAAGACACAATTCCATTCTGCCCCTATTTGCCTGCTGCTGTTCTGCAAAGTAAGAAACAAAGTGACTCTGAAGCTGGAGGCCAAACACCGAAACCAAGCTGATTTCGTAAGTTATCAAAATAGATTTTAAATGTAGAACAGCCAATCATCTATTATAAATAAAATTTTACTTAAAATGTTCCCTCTGTATATTCCCATGCATATAAATTCCCTATTCCCCCTGCATATGTCCCTGTGGGGAATATTCTCAATATCTAATTCCACTCAAGAGAAATCATTCAAGTAGGGACTTACTTTGAGGTCTTTCGGATTTAGCATAAGACAGAAAAACATGTTCTGAGAGTTCTGACTCATTCTAGTGCCAGGAACAGTTTAGTTGCAGGTGATGAGGTAGGGGAAATTATGTAAAAGCTGGAAGAAAATCAGTTTCAAAAGCTGCTGTTCAATTTGCGGATGCTAAATTCATCAGTTGATAGTAACCATTTTCATACAGTTTCAAAGTTGGTACTTGAGTGATTTAAGAAGATGGCCTGTTAGGGCCATAGCTGACTTGAAAAACATGCTAGACTACTTCACAGGAGTATGGACTGAGGCAGTTAAAAGAGAAAGAGTATCTTACATTCCTTACATCCATGTCTGTGTCTAAAATTAATTTAAACATCAAATAAATGCAAAAACCGTACATATACATATTTAAAACACTCTTTCAAAAATATCAGGACATTTGTCTTGTAGGAGTTATTGCTCTTGGTGAAAATACTCACAGAAGAACAGACACTTTTGATGATTAATTGAGTCCAAATAGGCCTACACATTACAAACAGAACAAAAAATAAAATCCTTTCGTACTTCTGCCTTCTACATTCTGGGTTGTTTTTGTTCTCAAACAACAAGGTATTCCCATGGTGCTGCACTGTAAAGCTGAAATGTGTCCTGTGACTTTCAGTCATAACATCACGAACACATTATGAAAGTCATTTCTGCCTCAAAAATCTGTGTTAACTGCAGAAATGTAAGAGCGGCATCTTTCATGATTGACATAAAACTAAAATAAACTAGCAGGTTACAAGAACGGCACAGAGGTGCTACCACCCATGATTAACAGAGTAGAAATTAGTATTCTCACATGGTGCTTCATTGCGCGTTTGCAAGAAATAATACCAAATAATTCAATAAAGCAGTAATTAAAAACCTGCCTCAATTCTCCTGATAGTGTTGCAATTGTGCTCCCACAACCTCACAGCTGAGCACGGAGAACTCAGCTGCCTCCCTTGCACCGCACATACACAATCCACCCACCACTGACTGCTGCTGCTTCATAGGGGATCCAATTACTGATATCATTCTGACACTGGAGATTAGCTGATTGCCAGTTCAGTGTGCTTACAAAATCTTATGTGTCACAGGAGGCCCTTTACTTGTTTCTGTAAGACAAACAGTATTTTTTCTCAATCTATTAAAAACCCACTAGAACATATTCTCTCTCATGTGTAGCACTTCAGCCCCATCCTGTTGGACTCAAGGCAAATTTCCCTACTTAAATTGCCATAGAACTAATGCATGGTGACAACAGCAGGAAAAATACATTTTTAATTGTACTTTTTGAACAGTAGACTTAAGAGAAGCAGGAGCCAAGTCAGCCACTGTTTTAATGCTCAGAACGACCACTGCTCTATTTGATGTCTGAGAACACAATCAAAATTTTTCTAAATAAAAAGCATTGATAGACTTTGCATTGATCTTTTTTTTCCCAAACTTAAGAGCAGGCAGGAATAAACATTTGTAAAAGTTGATGATTTGACTTCTGCTAAAAGAGTGTAATGATGTAAATAGAATGAATTAAGACAGCAGAATATTAGTCAGTTTAACTCTGTTATTATTCAATGGAAATACATCAATGCAATTCCAGTACTCTATTCCCGTTCCAGCTCTTGAAAAGAAGACATGGAAAAGCAAACCATGAGTAAAGTAAATTAATATCTAAGCATGAAAAGTCAATTCCTAAGACAAATGTGAATGACAGACAATGATGAGCAAGAAATATTTGTTTCCTCACCACCAACACTGGCATTGTTACAGGCAGACATTCTAATGACTCTACTGATTATTCAAGTGTCTAGACTGTATCTACATACAAGATAACAAGAATACCATCCTTAATGCTCCGATGAACTTTGCAATCCATTCTAGAAAACAATGTCTTCATCAGCTGTGACCACATGATTTGTATTACTTTGAATATTGTAGGATTGTATTGTAAATAACACCTCCTCTAGAGAACAAAATTTTTAATTGATGTGGGACACGATGTGATGCTACAAAAACTCAGAATAAAAGAGACTATATTTATGTTCCTATATTCAAGAAAAAAGCAAAAACAAAAAATCCAGAAGGGTATTCTGCAACACACATTTTAATTAATCTTATCAAATCCTGTTTAAATAAAGCTGGAACTGAAAACATGAATTTTGGAGGTTGAAAGTTACCTGATCACAATATGCAAATTTTTTTCCAATGATAAAAAAAGACTTCATTCACAACACAAGCACAAAGAATACTGCCAAAGAACACAAAAATTAGGGTTAAAATAGTATTAAAGGGACAAGCTGTATTTTCACAAGTCAAATCCAAATCTTGTTTGGATTTGACTATCCTCTTAACACCCTTCTTGGGAAAAGAAATCTATGGAAACGTACTGGTGAAAAGTATATTAGAGCTTTATCTTATGTCCTAACTGGTGTAAAATAAGTTGTACAATCATAAAACAGCTTAGGGTAGATGAGCTGTTTCTGACTTTCTGACCTCTCTGAATACCCAGAACAGCACAAAATCAGACCTGGGTGAGGTAGGATGGGAATTAATGTCAGGATGTCATCTTGTCCATTCTTCTCCCGTGGGGGAGCACAAACCTGTCCCTCATGGATACTACCTCATTCCCAAAGTCTCCAGTAGAAATTCCACAGTATCTCCAAACAATCTGCTGACATCTTTTACTACCCTTACCTTTAGTAGGCTTCCCTAATGTCTCACTTAAATATCCCTCACTACAATCTAAGCCCATTATAATTCTTGTCCTACTCCCCACAGACAAAGAGGAAAGTTTACTCCTTTTCTCTTTGCAGCAACCTTTCATGTATTTGAATTTAAATACTCAATCTTTTATTCAGCACACAAAGAAGCTTAATTCTTTAAGACTGTGGGTTTTGTGCAAGTTTTCTGGATTGCTGGTCCTCCCAGCTGTCTTTCTTTGGATATGCATGAAAGTCACAGACTAGATAAAGGAGCATGACATACAACTGTAAGCACAGTGTTAATTTTCACAGCACTACCTTCTTCTCTGCCCACATATCAAACCTCTGCTTGCCTATTGCACTTAACACTTAAGGAGTGATGGTGGTTTTAAACTAAAACAGTCCCTTAGCAGTTTTTACTAATAAAATCTCTGGAAAGGCAATAAATACATTTATCTTCCTAAAACAACATTACTGGAAGAAAGAACCCTTCATTGATTTATAATTTTCTCACTCTTGTTGGTGTGAATAGTGCATCATTACATCATCTATTGAATGCATATTGTTTTCGGAGTAGCAAAGTCCTTAATGGATTGAAAGACCTTTCATGTATAGTCATCCTGAGTTGTTATGTATAAAAACAGGGCACAAAAATAAACCTGATATGTTCATACACCTGAACAAAGTTAATTCCATTAAATAAGAAATATAAGTGCCATACACCATAAATATAAGTTCTCCCTTTTGAAAGAGATACCAATGACAGCCAGTTGTAAGCTCTTAGTATCTCACACAGGTTAGGTGTCATCAGTCCCCTGGCTCCCGTTAAACATTACCAGCTGAACTGACTAGTCATTTTTCCTAGGGCAGAGCTGCTATAGCACTGAATCCAAATTGTCAAAATACAAAATATTACATGTCAAACGTTCCTAATTGTTAATTCTAAATAACATTATCAAATGACATCATCAGTCATCAACTTAATGTTCAATGTTAAATTTTAGCAACAGCATTTTTTTTTTTAAAGAAGTAATACTGCTCTTTTGATGTTTGTCGTAAGTACCATACTAACCACACCTCATTGCCACCACTGTGACATTAGCAGAGTGTGAACATCACTGCATATTATTCTTTACTTGCCAAAGCTACCTAGGAAGTCTAAGCTGATGCATTATGAAGTAGAAATGTGTGTATGAGCTTACATATTCCAAGCAGGTTTGCCACTCTGTGGCACCAAACATTTCTAACCACTTATCAACTGTAAAGCTGCTATTTGCATTTTGTACTCCACACTTGAAAGCATTACAACTGCCTCTGGCAACAAAGGAAATGCAAAACCTGTTGGAAGAAAATAAATAAAATAAAGCTGTTTCCTGTGGGACAATTCAAAGTCTCACCTCATCATCCTGAGACATCAGGGATTCTCTGTTGCCTCTATTTTTATTAATAATGCAGCAACAGTCTTTCAACCACTCTTTCTGAAGAGGTGCTTTTTCTTTGGAAGAGATATGAGTCATGTGATTATCTCACTCATCTGGAGTCAAAGGCTAAAAACTGATAGAGGTTCTCACTATCAACTAGTCTATAATTTGGCACCTAGAGAAGCAGTAATAAATGGATGTTTATCTACTCAACAGGGAATTTCATTTTACTCTCCACCTCCAAAGTCATTACCTGCACAATAGGAACAAGCAGCAGAAATTCACAACATAATAAACTATTGCAGGCTTACTGCCTAAACTGCACCTCAAAATAATTTTCTGTATCAGAAACTGCAAGCAAACTATAATCCACAATATGACTCTGCTGACACACTGAAACAAATGGCATTTGCATCTCCTATGAACAGAGAAGAAATTTATGATCCAGATAAAGTTTCTGCTGTTCTCACTATTGTTTTCTTTGGTGGGAAAAAAAAGATTTCTTTTTTCTTAGAAAAATACTGAATCAGAGTATTCTATTAAATAAAAATTTGGTAAAAGACTTTCTGTGTAACCAAAACTTGATATAAATTTTAGAGCTTGATGAAAAACAGTACGTTTTCAACGGCATAAGCAGTATAAAAATATTGTTCAATTAGATTGCTATAACATTTAAACTTACGCCTGGAAAACATCTTGCCAGTAAGAAAATAGTACTTTTAGAATAAAACCCTGTTAAAGCCATATACAGTAACTTATTCTGAATCATGCTATCTATTTTTCTAGGCTTGGCAGATTAATATGAAAGAAATTAAAATATTTGTGAACCGAAGAATATTGAAAATAGTACACAGCCATATTATAATTCTTATTTTTTTCTTTCCTTTTTTCAGAGCGGGGCGATTGAGGGGATGGGGCGAGAAACAAGGGTGTTGTACCATTTTACAATATGGTACAATATGAAAAGCTAGCACAGTTTCAAGAGACTCTTCTCCACTCTCTTAATCTTAATAATGTGTATTCTGGTCAATGTTGTAGCTCTTCAAGAATGAAAAGAGTAATTCTTTTTCTTCTTCTTTTTTTTTTTTTTTTTTGAAACATATTGTGGAGATATTTCAGTATAGAAATAGATACTTCAGTATATCTCTAGCCCATTACTAATATCACTTAAGTGACTGGGTAGTCAACCTGTGCAAGACAACACAGCAAGAAAAGAAGTAGTCATTAAAGGAGCCTGAACAGTCACTTATATAAATCAATGTACAGTAATTGAAAATAATTTAATGAGAAGAGTTGTTCAATAAATATCTGTATTGTTTAAGCCAGGACTGTATTACCGGCTAAAAACTTAAAAAAAACACCAGGAAGTAACTCCCATTTGAGTTTAAGCAAACAGGTCACCATTTCTGTAATGTCTTAAAAGAATTAGTCTATATTAATCAGCTAATTTGGTATCTTTAAAGTTCCTTTGTTTCTCTCGAGTGACTGGACTAATTCCTTTAACGTTAAAACACACAATATGGCATCATAGCCCAACATACATTTTTGTGTTTCCATGGCTCACAAAGAAAACTGAAAGTAAGAAGCACACAAATATTTTTCCAGCCAAAGGAAAGGATTTTCCTCTAAAATCATGTTTGTGTTTATGAAAATATTGTATTTCCTGCCATATAACCCAGAATATTAATTGAGGTTTGAGTTCTTTGGTTGGTTTGTTGGCTTCGATTTTTTTTCCTCTTTTTTTCTTTTCTTCTAATCTATAAGAAGCTACAGACCACTGGCAGGAAGAGACAGCTCCAGAGAAGCTTCAGTGAGAGTTAGCCTTATCTCAGATGGGTCCATCTACAGGCATGGAGTGGTGCTCAATTCCTATAACTCTGGCTTATCACAGTCACCATGGAAATCTTATGCCCTGAACACTTCCAGTCCTGCCTTCAAGTTCAGAACAACAACAATCAAATTATTTCATGTAATCTGAATTGTTTGTCAGACAATAAAATATGTTAACGAGATGTTTCTCTCCATGGACAGCATTCTTCACAGTGAAGCTTACAGTTCTCATTTTCAGTAGCGGATAAAAACAAAGCAAATTCTCAGCAAATCTCAGAGTATTCCCACAGCATCAAACTTTATACACTGACAGAGCAGAGTGAGGAAGCCTTTTTCCCTTTTTTTGTGCACCATTATTTGACTAAAATAACAGAGGATTTCAGTCTATAGCTATGTAGGCATGTAGTTTTCACTATCAATAAAATTACAAATAAAAGCTTCAGTATGCACCAGAATGCAAACCCAGGAGCTTAAAAATCAAAACTCAACAAACATATTGGAATTTATAAATAAAATTATATGTATATCCAGGAGCCCTGACTTGCATTTTTTCAAAACTTGATTAATTGCAGTCAACTACTTATTGTTTATCAGAACTGGTGAACTTATTTAGTGTTTTCTCTTCGATATGTACTGTCTGAATCTAGGCCTTCACTAAAAAGTAATCAGAGAAACTGAGGGAGGTTCAGCAAGGTGCCATAGAATGGAGGGAGCGGACTTATACATTTTCAGCCTTGCTGGTCAGCCTGAGCATTTATTCTTATCCTGAGACTCCCCCAAAAAGCAAAAAAAAATAACCTTTATATTATAATTTTAATAATTATTTGGCATCATACTGCAAGGAAACAGAATACAGTCTAACATGTCAAAATCTTCAAATTAAAACTGTGTGAATTAGCAGACCACATGCTCCATGCATTGCCATTCACTTGTATCAGGGTGCGGGTCTCAAGGGTAATTGACACCGGAATGTGACCCCCACTCTAAGTGTCAAACATTACTGTAAAATCAATCGCATGTCACATTCCCTGCACTATCACACACCTGTGTCTCGCCCAGAGGCCTGTGGTGCTTAGCGTGAAGTCCCTCGAGGCACAGGCTGTGTTGGAGGGGCAGCGATGGCTCTACCAGCCCCAACCATCTGCAGAGAGCTCACAGCAAGATGAGGATGATCTCTGGCAACTCTGGGGCTCTGTCAGCAAATCCTGTGGAACAGAAAGCGTAAAGTTTGTTTTCCACACCATGGGTGACATCCTCGTTTGAAGTTGTGTCAGAGCTGCTTTTTTGACAAAAACAATGTTAAGACGTGACAGAAATATACTCACAAGAATAGCCATCCTGCCAAATACACTTAGAGTCAACTTAAAGCTTTCACTTGATAGTCCCCTGATCAATTTTTTTTTTTTTTTTTCCCAAGGGAGAATACTGCTTCCTTTCAAGCTTTTTACGAATTAAGATTTTCTTCACTTCATAGCCAAATTAGTTTTTTAATGACCTCTAAATTTAAGAAGGCAAACAGTTTACTTTACCATGAGACACCACCAAGAACTTTGGAGTTAATAAAATGTCACAATTATGAGGAAAAAAAAAACACACCATAAACAACAACCAAACATGAAATGAACCACTTCTGTTCTCTGAAAAACTGCAGCG
This sequence comes from Odontophorus gujanensis, assembly GCA_013399175.1. NCBI lineage: Eukaryota > Metazoa > Chordata > Aves > Galliformes > Odontophoridae > Odontophorus > Odontophorus gujanensis. Next base: position 622,687 of record VXAB01003460.1, on the reverse strand, counting down.
GATCTCCTTGCCTTGAGTCCCTCCTCCTAAAACACTGCTCGGGCAGCAGCTACTCAGTTCATCATTGCAGAACTGTCAATCTCTGAAAAGTTACATTTTCCCAGATGGTGTACAGCCCTGCTTGACACTATTACTGTCCAAAATGTGACACAACTGTATTACGTTTTTTGGGGGTTTTTTTTGACTGTATAAGGGTGCCATTAGAATACACTTCTTGATCAGAAGGTTGTGTATGGACCTACTAGAACATATTTAATCAAAAAATTAATACAGCATATCAGCCGCAGTTGAAATTTCAGCAGTTAAAGCCATCTACTATAGGTTTCTGATGTGCCAAATCATCATTCCTGAATATGGTGATTGCAGTATTCAGACTGCAGTATAAACTTGAATTCCTGTTTGAATCTTATTCCTGGATATTTTTATTTATGCAGCAGAGTTCAATTATTTCTCGCCCTTAGCTCCACCTGAGGCTTCCAAAACCAAGGCCAGCATTTTACTCATGAGGAAAAAGACAGATAATTTCCATGGAAGACATGAGAGAAAAGATCAAAACAACAAATCCTCATGTTCATTGACTGAAAAAGATGCCATGCTCAGTTATCACTGCCAGGCTATCAAGCATAGTTCAATCAAATAATATCAATGAGGTCACTATTCAGGGAAGCAGCCACCGCATGCCTCATAACTGAAGACGTTGAGGCATGCATGATTTGGGGGAATCGGGGAATGCTATATGAAACCACATACGTGGCAACTTTGCTTCCTGAAGCTATCCACTATGTTCCTCTGCTAAGAATCAAAGCTGAGAAAATCCATTTTCCCAGGCTAACACATCTTTGTATTTCAAATATCATTGCAAAACCAGTAATAATAGTAGCAATAGATTTTTCTGAAGAAGAGGGCTTGGAATGGTGCTGTCACCTCTCATCTCCATCTTTGAACACATACTGGTAAAAGATCCTGAATGGGAATGCTAAGTGAATTTACAAACTTGCAAGATTTCATGTACTTTCATACCTTTGCTTCTGTAAAACAGCAGCTTTTGTCACAAAGGACCTTACAGACTGAGACTGAGCAAGCCTAAGGGAAGTTTTGAACCTAGTGAACATGTGGTGTTGAGTATTAGCATGTGATGAGAAGTCACCTGAATTATGATGGCACACATCCATTTCCTTACCTTGTGAGACCTTTTTTGTATTAATCAATTGTCTGCAAAGTTTCTGAAAGCAGTGCAACTTTTCAAGTTGAGAGTAGCTTAAGAATCACTTCAGAGACAAGTTAACTCATTAGCCACTGAAATGCAACTTTGTTGCAAAGTTAATGGAAGAGGTAGATATCAATATGTGGCAGAAAAGAAAAAAAAAAGAAAGAAAAAGAAGAAAAAGAAAAAGAAAAAGAAAAAGAAAAAGAAAAAGAAAAAGAAAAAGAAAAAGAAAAAGAAAAAGAAAAAGAAAAAGAAAAAGAAAAAGAAAAAGAAAAAGAAAAAGAAAAAGAAAAAAAGCAGCAACATGCTTTTGTAACAGAGAGAATCCTGAATTAACAAGTGTTTATGAGAATGACCTCCACAGGAAAATATCAACAGATTTCATGCTGAGTGCTTTAGGATGGGGGCTTTATAAAGGACCAAACGATCCTTTCTTGGAATCAAACCTATGACTGCAAACAATTTAAGTATTTCAAAAATCAATGTTTAGAGAATTCAGTTCTGCCTCAAAAGGTTAACTGATGAATGCAGGGCACCCTGCTGAAATGCAAGCATCCCCACAGTGTGTTTAAAAATCATGGTCAGAGAATGGAATATCTCAAGAAAAAAGCGCTGTGCCATGAAAATAGGACATATATACAATATTCAACCAAGCTAAAACTATCAGGACATGTTCTCATTAACCTATAGTTTCAAAATGCTAATCTCAAAATCCCCACCTAAATCCCAAGTGACCATGAGTGGAGGATTTAGACCATACCTACCTATAACTAAAAGGCATAGGAACTCCTCTGTGGTGTACTGCAAATGTCATTTGTCTATGTAATATACTTCAGCAAGTGAAAGAGAGCTACAAAGAGGAAAAATTAACTGGTTACTGCATTAAACCTTTTTTTTTGCATACATGAACAGTAAATTATTTCTATAGCAGAATTTTACAGAAATACAAACTGCAGGAGATAATTTCTCTAGTCCTCATGAGATATGCATTAAAAGGTTCAACACAAGATATTATGTCAGATTGTGCATTTACTTATAAATTATTGATGAGCTGCGTCTATTGTCATTTGTACTTGGATTACTAGAAACAAAAGCAAATACTAAACTTCTAAATAGAGAGTGCCTGAAAAAAACGTTATGTTCATAGGCTCCAGGATTCTCCACAGTCCTGAAGGGATTCTAATAACCTCACAGGTATCTTCAAGTCCTAGAATTTGCATTCTACTTTCCAGCTCAGCTTGCAGATGTTTAAAAATACATGCAACAAGACAGCTCGCTTTTGGCTACACATCTAAGAGGTTCAAACATCTGAATTATTCTGTCTGAGGTCAACTATGATATGTGTGCCAAATTAGGTTGAAATCCAGCTGGGAAGAGCTGTGAAAATGCTAAGATCTTTGGTGCTAGGAAACTTCTGCTTTTTTTGACCGACACACACTCTTTCAGCTCTTCTTCCAGGGAAAGGACAAATTTTCAGGAGCCAAATCTTTAATTTGACCGAACATATAAACTTACACCTCATAAATCTATAGACTTCACTCACTTGAATTTTGCCTTACAGACATAAATTGTTGATTGTGATAGTAAAACTGCATAACAGTGCTCATCAGCTGCTGGAATGCTAGAAGACAAGGGATGCACATCACACAGATTTGTGTACAAAGGAGATCTGCACAAAAAAATAGAACACATGTTTCCTGGGATTTGGAAGTCTAATATCTCTACACTTTTTAATATAAAATATTTTCCAGTAGTTCAGGGTCAAGGCATATAACCTGAAAAAGCAGTATACACCCACAACAACTCCATCAAAATTGTACTATTCTGTACCGATATAATTCCAATGATATATATGTTTCAGTATGATTCAGCAACTTCACCAAAGAACTATTGCTTATCCAACAACTTATAAAAATTTTTGGCACAAGTCAAACTGTGAAATAGTAATTTAAGGAACTCTTCTGTCTGATACTCTAAAAATAATTTCACATTTTTATGTGATGAATGATATTTCATCAAATAATGTCTCTTGAAACATTTCAAAACAATTAAAGTAGAGCTAAACAGAACAAGTGGTTCTGCTCTTCGGGGATTCATCGTTACTTACAGTCCCAACCCCCAGTCTAAAGGCAATCTTTGCTTTCTTTTCTACTGGAATAGATAGCACCAATTTTAAAGCTACTCTTGGGAAAGAACTTAAAACAGAATTATCCATAAATGAAAATGGTAATATAATTAGGATTTTTTCTCTTTACTCAATACATTAGATTTCAAAACCCAAATATTTTAGGAATTTTAAGCCTCTAAAGAAAATTCAAATAGCTTCTTGTCTTCTTCACTGCTAATCTCCTTCCCCATGCTCCCCCAGCCTCCACCACCATCTCCCCAGTTTTATCTTACTTCTCTTTTATGAGGAGGAGAATACAAGAGTCTAAAAGCAGTGGAGAATGAAATAATTTGTGTTTGTAAATATTCATTTCATACTGAAGACCTAAATGGTAATATCCACTAGATGCAGGACATATTTTTCACAAAAAAGCCTCAAGTACACCATAATGGACTAATTCCAAGAAGTGTCTGAGGTTGTCATCTATTAAGAAGCCTCAGAAAAATAATCTGCTTAAGTAATTTCTGGTATTTGTTTCTTCCCTAATTATATGGGATCAAAATATACAGGGTCTATTCAACCAAACTATTTTTACTGGTATGGAAATAACCATAATCCTTACCAGGAATGGAAATACTGACAGAGTCTATTAAATCTATCTTCGTCTGACACATCATCATGTTAAAAAAAAAATAAAAGTACATTAAGGCAGTTTATGATATAATTTTAAAATACACAAACCATCACAGAAGCAGTACAGAACATAGCAGCATACTGTATCTCGATATACAAAGTGGAAACATCAGTTGAATCTGTTCTGGAAGCTGAGTGTGCAATGGCAAATACATAATTCAATTTCTACTAGAGACCTGCAAAACTGTTCAAAGAGTGGAAGACCCTAGTAAAAGACCTGACCTTCCTGTTCATTACAGATTCCTACTGAACATCTCCACATTACCTCCTTAACCATACCAGAGCAAAGCCTGAATAATACCATGTGAAAATCTATTTAAGGATGCCCTGAAAGAAGTACCTCATATATCCAAAGGAAAAATCTAAGGTCTCCAGTGTGCAGGTAACTAGTGAAGACAAGCTAGCACCATGGATGCTGTCCTTGACCATGACGCAGACCTGGCTGTTTAGGAAGAACATGAACAGGGCATATTCATCCTACTTTCTGTTAAATCAGTGATTTATAGAGAACTTGTAGGAGCAGGCCACATCTGAATAGCTGTATTTTACAGCCACCATGGATATTACTGTCCATGAAGCTCACTTATCTTATTTTCAGTTGATTTAAACCTTGGTCCCTCTTAATGTCCTCTGGCTCTAAGTTGCACAACCCACATTCCAGATGCCAGAGAAAGTCTCAAAACTTGCTTTTACTGACCAAACAAAACAAACATTAAATAGCTGCTCTCCGATCGCTGTCTCCTCACGGGAGAGAGCTCTCCTCAAGTCTGCTGGTGGAAAAAGAGCCAGCTCTGAATATATTGTGCCATAGGAGACGCACCTCTCTCCCTCTATCACTCTCTCTCCCTATTTCCATTTTTTTCCCACTTGCTCATCTGCTGTGAACATTACGGTAATTTCAGAGAAACCTCTTTTCTCCCAATGCACTGCTTCCAGAAGATCCACAATTGCTCCAGTAGATGACTGATACATCATTTTGGTTCATGAGGCTTTCAGTTTCTCTTTTTCTATACTAACAGTTATATCTAGTTTTGGCTGGTTTCTATATTAGTCATAGTATTCGTGAGCATTAAAACAAACACTCACCTGCTAATTGATTCCTTTACTTTAATGAAACTGTAACCTCCCCAAACCATCCATATAGTCCCAAGAAAGTTGGAGGCTCAAGATTTTGTTCAATAGTGGTAAAAAAATAAAACCTCCTCAAAAATTAAGTGCATTTTCCCTGAGCCCTACGAAAAATAATAAAATAGTAGGAATGGAAATCGATGGAGAATGGTAAAGTTTCAAAACAAGACAACATTTTTTTAAATTAGAGTCCATTGATGTTAACTGAGCATTCATTGTTTGGACCAATGGCCATGGGAATACTGTCCACATTCCAGTAGATTCATGAAATGCTTAGTGGGATGCAGGGAGATATGTTAGTTTTAACGAAATAATACTAAGAATAGAAAAGTTATGACTGAACAGTAGAAAACACCATCAGTAAGCATGATGTGTTAAGCTTAGAAAAAATCCTGTCCCTCACGGCAAGAAATAAAATTTCTAAGTACATCTAGACCTGAACAATGGAAAAAGGACTTAAAGACTTAATTTCACATGGGGAGGAGAAAGAAAAATGAACAAAAAACTCACAAAGAAGTACCCATCTGCCCTATTGCTTTTCATCTCTATCATCAGTGATTCTTCCATAAAAACAGTATAAATCTGGCTTCAGCTTGAAACAACCTAGCTGCAAATGCTCATGGATGGCCATCATACACTCATGGACAGATGCCCCTACAGAAGAGGAATAATATGACTGATAAGTGGGACTAGCTCAAGGTACTTTTCTCTCTCCCTATAGGCACTATATCACATGATAGCAACATTCCAGAAGAACAACAAAATGGTTGAAGCGATAGATAGAACCTCATAAGTATGGATTTAAAAAATAATAATAATAAAAAAAAAATAACAGCACAGTAGCAGAACCAGGGCTGCAAAATTGCTTCCTAACTCTCCATTCCAAAAAAAACTTTCAGACAAAATGATAATATTTGCTCCCACTCCCAAAGTGTCCTGTGATAGCACTGTCATTATTTAGCACTTCCATTCCTACAGACATATTAGGACCTATTACACTACTATCTAAGCAAATTACACCAAAACTGTTATCTTTTCTTCCTTAGTGTGACTCATGCCAGCTGGACTAGTCTAAATATTAATAAACATCATTAAAATATTATATTCAACATTAATTCATGCCAGCAAGGCTAGCTAACAAGAAGGAAAGAAAAAAAGAGGCTATTTCAATAAATCATGCTCAGATGCTGTGGTAACTAGTGTTACAAAATAAACAAACAAACAGATAAATAAATACAAAGAAGACTTCCAGAAATTCTCAGGTATTTTCAATAAATAGATAGGTACGTCTACCAATCCTTCTGGCAATATTTTCACTGTTGTTACTTGGTAGAAGATTTAAAAGGCAATACAGGAAAGTCTATAATTTGTTAAAAAAATTAAGATGTGCTTAACTGCCTTGACTGAGGTGTTTCACACTTAAAAGACTAACTGTTATTGAGTGTCCATTGGAAGGGACCTACTTTCTGAACTGCCAGCAGAATAACCCTGCTTTTGTCCTGGCATCTCCAGGAAACACTCCAAACACATCCTTCTGAGCACAGTGCTGATGAAGGCAGTTGCTATTAACATAATGATAACTGCAGAACTGTAAAATCATACTGAAAAGTGCTTTCCAATGTTATGGTATCTAAATAATTGCAGCACTCAGCATTTTTCATGAATATTCTACATTCATACCTATGTCTATGTGCAAAAACAGCTAGCTACAGAAACTGACGTATGGGTCTTTTTTGTTTTACGAACTAATGATGTTTTCAATTTTTTCAATAGCGACAAACACAGTATATCAAAAATTGTACATCAAGTCTAGCATGCCTCTGGGAGGACAAATAAGCATGTCTAAGTTTGCAAACACTACTCTTAAGTACGTTATAGTCAAACAGAGGAATGCGGAGTACCTCAAAGGGAAAAATAAAACTCATAGTAGTTAGTAACTACTTTCTTCTTGTCTAGAAAAATACTAAGACGCTGAAAATTGCTCATACTTAAATTACTATTAATTAAAATAAACCATAGCTACTCTTTTCTCTCCTCCCTACTCCCCTTTCTCCTCCTGCCCTACCAAAATACTCAGAAAATTAGAAATGACTGTAAAATGAAAACTTAAAATTCCATTAAGTTTTTCTTTTGGAGATGAATTAAAATGTCTTCTGTTAACATCATAAAGAATAACTGGGAGCTTCAGTTTTACCAACATTTTTCTAAAGCAACTAAATTTTCCTTATGTAAAAAAAAATGTTTACTAAATGGATAACCGCCTTTCTCAGCAAACTAACTTTCTCCTCTGTTTAAGGGTTCACTTTATCCTCTGCCCTCACTTATGGGCATAAAGAGATTTTCAAATTTTTCTTGGAAATGCGGGAGTTTTTTCCTTTCCACAGAACTGAATTAGTTACACCAGTGACAGTTTTACCTGTGTCAGATAACCCAATTACCCCAGACTGTTGATTTTTGATCTTCACCACAATTTCCTTTCTTGAGCGCTTTCTCAGCATCAATAACCACATCACACAATCACAGGGTCACAGATATGCCTGCTGAATGGAGGAGGGGCCATGAGAAGCTTATAGCACCCCAGGAACAACAGAGAGAGAGGAAACAATTTAATGTATCCTCAACAGAACAGAGGAGGCAGCATCTCAATACTTCCACTCAAGGCTTCCCAGGAACCCCAAAACATTATCCACAGAGACGGGAAGGGAAGGGATAGAATAGTTGAGCCAAAGAGAGTTGGATAGATGCATAAGAACATAATCTATCTGGTTTCCTTCTTCTGGTTCAGTATCTGCATGTATGGAACCTGCCATTTAGTGGCAAGCTTCGAAACTCCCATCTCTTGGGCACTACTATATGTCTGTAGTTTAAAATTCTCAGGATTTTTAAAATTTATTAAGAAGTTGAGTCATGATCTGATCTTGTTAACACAAAAAGCCAAGAGACAGATAAATATAACAGCAGTAAAATCAATCCAGCATGAGATTGAATGCACTAAATTCAGCCTTAACACCATCTATGACCTGTTGTATCTGCTTTCAATCTTATATGAGAAATTCCCATCTCCTAAATCCTTTGGGGATACAAATACTCTAAGCCATTTAAATAAATAATTCCCCTTTTCACTGAAACATAATAACCTGCTTCCAAGATCTTTCTTTAGAAAAACCTTCACATAATTTCTCTTGAATCATGGGCCCACAAATAAGAACTTGCCCATGAGAGGCTAGTGGAGGGAAAGATAGAAAGGAACCAAATAGATTAAAAGGAATAATAGACCTAGATTATGTTTGCAACACAGGTACAACATAAAAAACCGTATTTTGCATGCAGAGAGATACGCGCACATTCTGACAGAGTTAGCATCCAGTGTAACTTCACGCTTTAGAAAGTGCCTTTGTGCCACCCTTGAAGTCACTGAATTCAAAGGGATGAAAACAGGAATGGAAGAACACCTTTAAAATGCCTTTCACGTTTTCTTCCAGTCCAAAATTACAATTACTACACGCTTTCTAAGCCAGCAGCCAGTTTTAGTAAACTGCTACTTACAGCTCTTGCATGACAGCCAACAGATGAAAGAGATGAGTGAGAACTCTCATTCATTGCTGCTAGCAACCCACTGCCTTTCTGATCCCTTTCTTCAGAAACAAAGATTAAATGGCGGGGGGGGGAATAAGGTAAAGGGTTATTTTTAAAAGTCCGTATTTTTAAATCACCATCCAGGAGCTGGCTCAGTTGAGTTCTTATTAGTTGCTTCTCATCTCGCACTTGTTTCCATAGAAACCATCACCGCAGCATTGCCTGCCTCTATCAGAAAGTCTTCAAATTCAGTCGATACCAAAACCAGTTGGACACACGTGTGGATGATAACAGCAGCTCTGCTTAAGTGCTAAGGTTTGCACAGCTAGTTTCACCATACAAAAAGCAGTTATATAAAACAGATATATAAAACAATATCATATTGCACAGACTGGAGCAGTAGCTGGTCCAAACAACAGCTGCTTCCACAGAACATCTTCCCTTTTCTCCATCATGCCCAGATGAATTCATAGGTAGGATGGGATGGAGACCTCAAACTAAAACCCATAAAAGTTGGAAAATCATTTAAATGGGAGAAGGTATCTATTTGCGTTATCAGCACAGCAAAAGGTAGATGGCTACTCAACAGAGGACTTATCCAGTTCTTGGACTATTTTCCTTGTTTCTAGAGAAGTATAGTGGAGGTTCTCACTCATATTCCTATGGGAAGGAATATAGAGGGGAAAAAACACAACAATCTGAATATTCAGAGATGCTGTTTAGCACTATGGGTACCAGGGAAAGATACACTTTGAAGCCCTTTTTCAATGGTATTCTTCTATTTAATAAGTTCATCTGCGAAGAAGAAAGCTCCTTCCAATGTCAATCTCTTATTTTATAGAGGGAAAGTACTTGCTATTCATTATTTTTATTTAAATGGTATGCAAATTAAGGAGCAGCTATCTTTTTAAAAATAAAAACTTGCTGCAACTTTTGCACCACCTGTATCCCTGTTGGAATATACCAAAAAGGTGACACTGAGATGACGGTCATGAGTCACTAGGTGACCCAAACTGACTAGTCAAATGCAAGAGAAAGCATTACTCCTTACAGACTGCCCAAGGGGACTGCTGAAAACTACAGAATGGTGAATTCTTCTGATCTAAAAGAGCAGGTATGTTCAGTGAGAAAGTCACTCAGTGTGGCTCCTCTGTCAACCACACCTAATATCATTTCAGTTAGAGCAAATTGTTCTTAAAATAAATCTCATCTTCTCTCAGGCGTACCCCAATAGGGAGAAGTTGGTTATGGATACAAAAGCACAATAAAGGCTGTCACCAAATTGCTAACAACAAGGGAGCCTATGGAAACACTCACTCAATGTGGAATAAGAAGTGGCAAAATCAAACGCGTGGAAATCCAAAGAAAGGAGAGGCTATCCTTACATGTCTGAGAAATGCTAAAATAATACCTGAACATGATTCCTTCTCTTTGTATCTACTAGGCCCTCCAGACAGTTCCTGTTCAAGTGATGTTCCCAAAGCATGCCAGTTCACCTGACAATCTAGAAGAAATAGAATTGAATGTTTTATTTTTCCTCTGTATGAAAGCCTCAAGCTCTACATGAAACATGTACATATTAAAACATCAAACTATACGTTACAGAACAGTTTGTGATGTTGGGTAAGTGTGTGTAGGCCTAGGGATTGCATAACAAGCACGATTAACATGTAGGTTACAATCCACTCACACCCACAATACATAAGCTATAGATGTTCTACATCTATAGTTTTTAATGAAATGCTAGAGCAAACAAAGTCAAAATGTGTACCATACTGCAGGAATGCATTATGCATAACAGGCTTTTGTAATATCTAGAGTTGTGAAGGATTTCTAGATATGAAGAATGTGCAAGTACAAAGATTTTAAGTGAATTTCATGGATATGGAAGGTGATGAACTAAAAGGAAGAATGTCACTTCTGTTCAGTAACAATTTTGAATCAATACACTGAGTACAGATAGTGGTGATCTCAAGGTACTTCACAGGAAGACTGCTATTTTTGACAATATCAGTAGACATATATTTACATTTGCAAGATTTTGTGTCCAAAGCACTTAATAGCGCCTTTCTCCAGAAAGCAATTTTCTAAAATTGTGCTCTTTGGCCTAGCAGTAAACAATTTATTTTCCAATAAAATATTTCAAAGACATAATTTGTGGTGCAACAATACCCAGTAATATGGATTTTTATATTTTAGTGCCTATCGCATTTCACTGAATGTTAAGTCTGTATTTGCATTTTCATCATAGAAGGAAAAACAAATTCTTCTCATATCAGTTTTCCTGGTACAGGACAGTGCAGTTCCTGTCTGGGAGAATGCAACAGTCCTACTGAGATGTGCTGAGATAAGAATGTGTTTATTTGATGGAGAAACTTACAGTACCCGCACCACATTCACTGTCTTAATTTGCTGCATTTCCTCTGTTATGGAAACCTAGGTAAGTATAATAGTTAAAACATCAAATTGAAAACTGGTGCAGTTTCCACCAAGGAGCTCAGTTTCCAAAACAACAGCTTTCAGTTGATGGCCAAGTCGAGGCCTTGGGGCTTCAGCTCTCTGCTTTCAGATGCGAAAGTCCTGGCAGAGTAACAGGAATTTAGACTTTGAAATGATGAAATTAGGAAGTAATGAAAATAAGATTGCTATACGAGTTATTGGTTCAGATCACACTGCTGCCTAAATAGGAGAGTTTATGCAGCAATATTTAAAAACGTAATGCCAGAAGCTGAGAATAACATTGCAACAATGAATTTGTTCAGATTCAAGCCCATGCCATCAGCAGTGAATACGCTGACACCATCTACTGATGCCGCAGGCCTAGAGGAAGGATGACAGCTGTTATTGAAGATAAAGAAGATTTTGTGAAAGTGCTTGAGGAATTACCAACAAGAAATGAAAAGCGCAAACTTACTTGCTTCTCTAAATGAGAGGGATGGAATCCATGTAATCAATAACAGCAGACTGAATAAAAGCAAAATAAGCTGAAGGAAATACCTTGATGAGCTACAGAAAAGCCCACAGAGGTCAGAGACACCTCTGGAAGACATAGTCTACCCATTTTAGAAGCTTACTTGCAGTTTACTCACAGAACAGCACCGACATCATTAAGAGCTGAATTTGGAACCAAGGGGGGCTTAGAGTTCATTCAGATTCAATAGGAGAGTAGCATCTTTGTCTAGGAGACAGATCTGCAGACTAATCTATGTGGTTTTACAAGAAATTACATTTCCAGGCTCAAGCAACAAAAACTGTATCAAAACCCTATCAAGATGCAAGGGCAATGGGGAAAAAATAATCATAAAAGAAAGAAGAAGTCACCCCAGTACTCATCAGTATTTGAAGCAGGAAACCACTGAGGTGGGTGGCAGCACAGAAGCAAGGCGGCCAGCGCAGTGCACTGAGTCCACATTCCCGCAAGCAGTGGCCCAGCTCACAGATGTCCTGTGCCTGCACAGGCCAAGGAGTCGAGCAGCCCTCCCCAAATTTATGGTGTGACACAGCTGCCTCTCACACTGACACTGGGGCTTGAGCAGCTGTGCAGTCAGCTGGATCAGGCGATTGATCTGCCTGAAAGCTAACCCTACCAGGTAAAGAAAAGACAGATTAGCTTTCAGCTGGTCTGAGAGCTCCAGAAGTCATTTCTGCAACAAAGAGGAGGGAGGACCAGTGCTTCTGGGAGGGCACTGCAGGCCCAGGTCAGCTGAGCTACTTCAAAAGCTCTGGCTCCTCCAGGCACACAGCCACCCGGCAGCCAAGCAAGGTCTCGCTGTCAGGTGATCCCAGCGGCCATCTGAGTGCAGTTCAGTGTGGGACAGCTCAGGACACAGTTCAAGTGGAGTCACGTTACTCAGTAGCTGCCCCAGAAGGTCTCAAGCTAAAGAGAAAGCAATGGCTTCATCCTCACATTTGGCATGGAGACCTATGCATCATTCAGTGTTTGGGGCCGGAAAACATTTGACATCATCGGTCAGTAGTATTATCAGAGTGATTGAAGATGATGAAATTGGTGCACAGAGACAAAGAATGCTGCTCTCACTCAGCCAGGTTCTGGCAGAACCTACTGATTTAAAACAGACAAACAATATGGATAACAACATTCAAGACAACCTTAAGAGTGTATTCTGATTGCTCCATTATTTCAACAAAATAGATGATAGATAAAGCTGTAATTCCGACAAGATGTACACTGACCAAGCACGCTACATACACATATAAAAACACAGATACTAATCATAAAAATTATGATAGAGTACAAAATTAAATAAGAAGAAGTACCAAAAATTAAGGCTGATCATGAGCTCAGAATCGGACCTAGTCACAAAGTTATCTTTGCTTACCTTAGTTGCTTTTTTATTTTTAATACCTTTAATATTTTTAATATAGTGTGAAGGAAGACTAATACTGAGTAACGAATTATTTCATCCCAATGACTCTGTCCTCAGGCATTTTCTGCCTGTAAAGTGATATGCAGACAATATCAAAGACTGGAAAGATGTCCAGTGCAGAAGATGGATAACTTACTGGTGATTATTCAGTCAAGAACCATCAGATGTTAAAAAAGATTTGAGATACTGCCATATGGCATCAAACTTTAAAGCCTTTTTCTGCAGGTAAAATAAAAACCAGGCAAGTCACTCAGATTCTACTTCCAACTCCCATGACATTTATGTCAATGAGACATCCTAAGAAAGAGACAAATACTTGAGTCCAGTGGACAGACACAAGAATAAATTAGTAGCCCTATGCCACGTAGGTATAATCAAGGAATTAATTCATAAACAGCTATGGGTTCATCCAAACATGTGAACCAGCTTTGCATGTCACACCTTGCTTACTCTGTGGACACACCAGAGAACATGCATAAATCTCATGAAGAACATGAGGGAAATAAAATTAAAAAAATATATACATTTATGTGTATGTATGACTTTATGCATTTTATTATAATTTCTTCTCCTATTCTCTTCCAGGATATAAGACTAGCTAATGTTGTCAAGGGGGAAGTTACACTATATATATCCAAACTCTCTATAAGTTATCTGCAAGATTACATGTAAAATCATGCATTTTAAAAAGCTGAAATACAGATTTCTTCAATGTTATACCTTTATTTCAAAACTTGGACTACATGATAGTTGATAAGGTATCTGGTGATGAGAGAGAATAATGATTAACTTTACTCACAATGGACAACAGAGTAAAAAAATCTTAAAAAGCTTTCCTCTTCTCCTTCAACAATTTGCAATTTCATGCATCTTTCTTACATAATGTTTAATAAATGGAAAGTCTGCTACAAAAACTAAACTTTAACACCAGTAATGGAAACTTGTTTCATAAGCTGAAATGAGGCCCAGAAAACGTATCAATATATTTCTATCACATTTTTCTTCTCCAATGTTATGATGGTGATATTTTTTGGGCTAATAAATGCTGCTGTATTATGCATGACTAAAATAAGAAGACATAATTTCTGTGTTCTCCTTTTGTAAGTCAAGTTCTAGAGATGTGAAGCAACTGTTTTAGTTACCACTTTTGTATTCAGAAAAAGGAAATCTAAAAAAACAAGGACAAAGAATACCCACTGATTCTATACTTATTCCAAAAGCAGTGTCTGCCTGTGTGTGCTGAAACTAGTTGACTTAAATACTGGTGTAAAAAAGACAAAATATATGTACCATTCAATGCAACTACTTTAAACATTACGCACTTTTTTTTTTGTTATTTTTTTTATAAAATTAAAGAACTGGCTATTTTCCCTTACTTGGTTAAAACTAGCATTGAAATATTGTCAAACACAAAATAAATGTCATCTCCTTAGTATTTTTTACATGTTTTTCCAGGACATTTCTCTTTCAAAACCATTTTTAAAACATCCAGTAGTGTTTTGGTCTTTTCTTCTGGTTATTCTCAAATGAAAAATTCAAAAAGTCTACTGTAAAGTGAGCAGTACTTGCTTAACATTTTCTGATTGTAAGCAAACAGACAGTGTATGAACACCTGACTGTTCTAAAGAACCTTTTCAAAAGGAAGGTCCAGGTTAGTTTTGTCACTTGCCGCTTAAACCATTTGTAGGAATAGCTAGTAATAACTGCTGCTCTTCGAAGAGCTGAAGCAGTAGCACTGTTGTGAACAAACCCCAAGGAATTGCCTCCGCAAACTCAGCTATCAATCTAACACTGAAAGGCAGCTCAGTAGTTCCAAAAAGCTTTGCAAATTCCATTTCTTTTTGAATTTAATCTGATAATTATTATCTACAGAGTACACTGAGAAAATCTGTCACCACTGTCGATTCAAATTTTTAAAAATCACCTCAAGAAGGCAAAAAATAATATTGGCACAGTGGCTCAATGGAAGTCCTAAGGCTTACTGTTATGCTATTCTTGAAAGTAAGCAATGAAAAAATAGGTTTTGGGAAATACCACTTTTAGTTCAAGTGTACTAGTTTTAACATGAGCACAGTTGAATTCTTTTTGCTTCACAGCTGCTTAGCTACATTGAACTCTATTGTGGAAACATATTCATTACATTATTAAGGAGCAAATGGTTTTATTTGCTTGTTTGTTTCGGCAATACCCTGTCAAGTACTAAAATAAACAACTGATCTGACTTTCCTCTATGGAGTAGTAGACAATTTAGTAGAAATCATATTTACAAACTTTTCATATATGTATATTTTTTATTTAATACTTCATTAAAAGATAGCTTCTGCTATTGAGTATTTATTTTTACATCTGCTTGTTGTATGTACATTATGAATGACTACCAGAAATTTTGGTACAACAAAATTATTGCTGCTCAGTATTAAAAACTCTTTAGGTTCTTAATTACCCATTAGAACAGTTCATAGTGAAAGGAATTCTAAGTCCCGGTAAGAATCACATAAGCAGCACATGTCTGGTAGTAGCAAATATCTGACATTATTTGAATACAAGGAACTTGTCTACGAAACTGGGAATGTCCTAGAGCCAAGCCACAGTTTATTTGACTGTAAATGTTTTTACAGTTAGTAATAATGAAGCAGCAGACAAACAGCATGAGAAATTGTATTCCTGACTTTTTAATATCTGCACAGAATAAATAAATTCATAATTGATTCAAGCAGGGAAACAGAACGCTAGCCTTTCATTGTCAGCTGACATCCAGTCTCATCACCAGAGAGCACAAATGAAATGCTAATGGAAGAGAAGATGAATGCCAGTTTCCTTCACTTTGCTCCAAGTTTCAGAGGCTCTCTACAATAAAAGATAGCTGTTTGTGGAGACTGGCTTGTTCCATACCATTAACTCAGAACAAAACATATTTTTAGTGGGACAGCAGTGTTTACTTGTAAGAACTGATGAATTGTACACCACCATTTATCACTTCTAGACAAAGACATTCAGGCACAATTTTGGACATAAATCAAGGTACATGCTCCTAAATAAAAAAGGGATTGCTAAGTCCCTAAAACTGCATAGATTGAGGTCAGATTGGCCATAGCAACCAAGAATGGTACTTAGGCCTCTAGTAAGACTTAGCAACCAATAAATGAGCTCAGATCTCTTTTCATCTCCACTGGTGTGAAAGCCAAAATTAAAAAGATTAGATCACGCTGCAGCCATCACAATAGACTTCACAGTGAAAAAGTCATTTCTAGCCTTTGATTCACATCAAATAAATAACATTCATCCCTTCCATAATGAACAACTTTCAAAGTAAATTGAATCTCCATAGTGCCGCTTTCCCTTGCTGCACCGTATTTACATGACAATGTATCACAGGAAGCTCAGAGTGGGTCTTACAAATGGAAGACCGAGTGCAAGGCGTCTTTAGTGCTGATTGCAGTATATTCAGCTTAAAATGATTCCCATTTAAACATAATGCCCTGTAGATTATAATAAATATAAACAATGCTTTAAATCTTGCAGGTTGAAACTTTGTCATTATTTCAATATGGAAATCATATAGTAAACAGCTCCCTCCCCTTTTCTTTTCCAGTCCATCCATTTGAGGATATTCAGCAAATTAAACTTTCCAGGAGCACCGATGATACTATCTGTCTGGCGTTTCCAGGAAAAGACATGGTACATCATTTTGTTTTGATTGCCTCTTTTCACACTATTGCTATTCTCTCTCAGATATATTTTGAAGTACTCCAACAATACTTTTTAATGTTGCAAAACACATAGGCAACCTACTACATCCTTCAAACACAAAACAGCAGGTACTGTTGTTCTTCCTCTCCCTAGCGCAGCAGATAATTGTAAATAGGTAACGCTGCACACAGTTGCAGGAATCTAACACAGATTTGACGTAGGAGATCAGAAAACATACCTCACAAATGTTTGCATCGTATTGTCCTTCTATACTCTGTTTTTCCCGCACACAGTTTGTCATTACTAAAAATAGGTAATCATTCCCCTCTTACTGCAGCTTGCCTAAACTGTCATTTAAAGAAAATGTTCAAAAGCGGTAGATTAAAATGAGAGTTCTACACCTACAATAACAATATGCAGAAATAATTTCAGTCCTCCGCAGCAACAACTCATGTAGATTATACTATTTGAACTCAGCAGGGACCCTCATTAATTTTTAAAACTCTCTGACCTCAGTGCAGTTAAGAGTGTAAAAATAATTACGAATTAGGGTTGAGTGAGCTGTTTTAATATTGCATGTATACTATCAGCTACACAGCATTTTATTGCACATGGACATTTATTACAACTAAGCATAATTCTAACTCAGTCAGAACGCATCTTCACAGATAATTTTAAAAGCAAAAATGCTAGAAACACCTTATTTTTTAGTACGTAACTATAGTAGCCACCGCTTCTATGCAAAACCCCTGCCTGCTTCCTGCAAACAGTCTCGTAACACAAAGCATGCAAGCACAGTTTTACAAGCTAGTAACAGCCTGGATACTGCAGTAAACTGAAACACTTCTATAACACAGCGCATCTGAAAGCTAACAATTTCTAACTTATTTAGAAGGCTATAAAATACGCGTCTGTGAGTATAAATAGTCTCTCTTACCTAAAACTTGTCAGCAGAAAGATCCTTCTCCATTGTTGTCACCTCCAGTGCCCCCTCTTGCCACCATGGAGATTGGTTCTGCTATGTTTATTGCTGTGTGCCTCAGTTACAGCCGTGACACGGATCTGCCAGCAAAGGGGTGTGTGTGAGTGGGTGCGTGTAGGAGCAAGGAGAGCCCGCGGATTTCGGGACTGAGGATCTAAACCTCGGACCAAGTCAGGGCTGGAGAAGAGCGATCAAAGCTCTGTCCCTCATCAACGAGCAGACAAGGTTCTGCTTCCCCCCTCACCAGTGCGAAGCAGGGCTGTCAGTAGGGATTCCCACTAGTGGGGCTCTAGCGGAGGCAGACCTTCTCCTGCTTGCTAGTGCCTGCCCAGCAGCCCGTGCAGAATACAGGTAGCTATTGTTCCTCAGACAGATATGTAGCCAGCCACTCAGACTCTGACAGATCTCAACAAACCAGTGAGCCTGCCTTCATTTTAACTCTTTATTTACTAGTGCTTTACTTTTTACAAAGGTCTCCTTCTGTTCCAGAGAAGGAGGGGCTGGGAAGGCAAAAAAAAAAAATCATGAGAACATCAGTGCATCATTCTGGTTCTGTTAAGGAAAGTGTTTCAGGTTTTACATACATGGGAAGAAATCCTATATACATCTAGAGGCATTGATTTTTATTTTGGAATCTGATCTAGCCTAGTGCTGGGCAACACATCAGCAACACACTTCAGCTGTAAAACAGGATTCCAGCTCTGTGAGGTAAATGACTCCTGTTCTGACACCTTCTTAATTCTCATAGTTCACAAGGAAATAAAAGAATTGGAAGAGACACCATTCATTTTTGCATAAATACTTCAGTTATAAAAATTTAAATCGCAGTTTAGTGCAAGTGCTTCACCACAGGCTGGGTGATTTTCCACCAGCAATTGGTTTTCAGCACTGGCTGGAAGTGAAGATAGGGTCTCCGACACAGAAGTGTGTTAGAGCACGGACATACCCAGACAATTAGTTGGCACCAGACAGAGGAAGCAGATACTCATGCCAGTCTTGCAATGATCTTATTTTTTGGTAAGCTGATTTTACTTACACGAAAAGTTTTTCTATTTAGTAAGAGATAGAGCTTAAGAATGTATTCACAAAAACATAATCAAGGAAGCTGTTAGATAAAATGTCCTGACGTTTATGTTCAGTGCTTGACTTTTAGCAAGTTATTGTGTTGTTATTTGAAGGACTTAAGATTCTGTGTCCTGGTTAAATATTGGATAAGCTCAGCCCAGGTTTATACCTCAGCTTTAAATACACTTTTCTCCCTTCTTCATTCTAAGCCAGTCTTAACTTTATTTCAAGCAGGCTATAATGTGCATACTTGCTTTGGGGCAGGTTGTCTGAATTGCTCTAAAGCAATTTTGAAGTGTGACAGTTGAAGATTACACCATTTTTCCCACAGCAATAAAATGTGATTTGTAAAATACAGATTTGTAGGTTTGTTTTGAATAACCAGACCGCTAACACAATTGCAAATTAGAGACATGATGTCAAAAGCCATATTTTAACCTGGCAGATGCTATCAATTCAGACAAGCCTCATCAACAATTACATAAATAATCACTTTATCAGGAACATCATATAAATCTGCATGCTCTTAGTTTGACAATTTGCCTATGGTCATTTCATAGCGTTTCAGAGTACGTTTTTCTTCATCTTTGAGAATTTTGTTAGACTTCTACAGAACTTCCAGGCATTTGGTGCTTTTCAAGGTTCTTGCAGTGAAGCAAGAAATGAGCAGGCCAGCAAGAAAGCAAGTAAATGTTATTCAGGGCAATACACTCTGTGCAGCAGAGCACCCCTGGACGAGCAGATGCATTTTAAAGAAGCAGGACTCGGTGTTCACAAACCCTGCTGCTGTTTTGTCACACACTATCTGATTTATGCCTATGAGAATATCAGTTGTTAGAAACAGAGACATCCCCTGGACTGTACTTTTCCTCACTGCCTTACAGAATTGCCCAGCATTGTGCAGAAAGAAAGCTCTGGATTAAAAATATTTTTACAAATCAATAGTGTTCTTCAATAAAACATGATTTCATTACAAATTCTGAAGCATTCTGTGTCTCTGCCCTTTCTCTCTCGAGCAAACCAGTAACTGGCCACTAAAATCTAACACATAACTAAAAATTGCTGAAAGACTGCCTGCCAGGCAGCCTCTGTGCTGCTGGGTGCTGGAGGATCCATGCCAGCTGACAAGCTAGCCACAAGACCCCAACTACAACAGCTGAGAACAACCCGGTTGTTCTCTCTACTCTGCCCACTATGCTGATGGCACTGCTAAGTGAGGACCATCAACAACACCCTGAGAAAGGTCTCAAGCGCAGCTGTAGATCACATGAGTCTTCTGAGCACAGCCACATCTAGTTCCGGCCTTTGGCAAGACCTTGCTAAGCACTATAGCCTGAGATACTCTTCCCTGAGTGGTGTCTCCCATTGCTGTTGCAATTGCCTCTTGACTGGGTAGCACATACCATTCAAAAACACCACAGTATTAAAAAACAGGAGGTTGTGAGAGAATGAAAACTTTTCACAGTGAGATAATTTGAGCTGGACACCATGTGAGAGGATGGAGAAATCTGCGCTTTCTGTGAGCGCCTGACTTCCTCCCCAGAAACCCTTGCTGTTTTTGCTGGAATCATCCCCAGCCTGCATCCGTGAGGGAAACAGCTTTCTTTAGATTTTGAAACAATACTGGAGGAAAAGTACTTTCCAAAGACCTTCCGCGCTCTCTGATGGCTGCCTCTGGGCAGGAAGATGACCCTTCCTTCCAGTCAAGTCTACCACAAATAGCTGATAGCAGCCACCTTGCTACAAAGTGCACACTATGTGATTTTTGTAAAGGGCAAAGTTTCTTCATACTGAGCAGCACATAATACATATACATATATATATATATATATATATTCTTTGAACAACAGAAGCACACAAGCACAGATCTGTTGCTAAAGTGGGAGGAAAAGCAAGGTATGTGTTATGAGCACAATTATGAATATCTTGTCTCATATAAAAGAGGATATTTGAACAGCTTCAACAGATTTCTCAGGAGAAAGGAAACCATGCCTGCTCTGCATAGTAACCCCATGTCTGAGGGCATCACTTGTGATTACACAACTGTAGTGATTTCTTTCAGCTAGACCACAAAGTCTCACTTGCACAAACAAAGCCACATGCCACCACTGTGCACCCATTTTCCTTCAGAAATGCCAATTTAATAATTCTTTAGTAAATAGCTTTGTATTAAGAGATTATTCATGCCAGATATAAAAAAGCAAAAAATTTCAGCAACTAACTGTTACACAGGTGAAACATCAGGTACCCCAGTGCATCACCTCAATTAACCTTTTGCCTTGGTTTGCAGACAACCTAGAAAAAGAGGTATCTCCCTGTGATCAAAAATCAGGTTTACAACTTCACAATGTTTGTGGTTTGTTCTCTGTACAAATGAATATGGCACAAGGCAATATTTATGAACTGCAATTCAGATTTTACTGACTTTGTTTTGATCTTCTTTTCTTTCATATAAAAGTTATTGCAAAACATGATATGTGAAAGCATTGATATTTTTCTTTTATAAAAAATAGATCTATTTAAAATGTGGTAACTAGGCATTATTTATCACAGAAAACACTTAAAAACATCATTTTGGAAACATCAAGATATAGAAATATTTAAACTGGAGCAAGTGCCTGTTTTGCTTCTGAAGTAGAAAAGTACAGTATGTAGTTAGAAAAAAACTTATGATTAACATAGGCTTAACTGTATTTGTACACTGTGATAGAAAACAAGATATTACAGTTGATAAAGTGTCCTTAGGCTTCCCAACATTTTACATAATAGCTTTTCTTTACAGTGCTCTGCTAAAACAGCACAACCTTTCTTCCCCCCCGACTCTATCACAGAAACATTAATTAGAGTATTGCATTCTCCACTAGATACTCTGTGATAGCAAATGTCAGGGATTAGGACTCAGCAAGATAATTACAAACATTCTACATAACAACGTAGGAAAGTAGCATCAGAGATGCATTTCACCAGTTCATGTTCCTCATACAGATTACACTTTTGATACGTGATCTGTTGGGAAAAATAGGTAGAAGTTGGCAGTGTATGCCCCCCCATCCTTCTGAACCCACTCACCCCTCAGCACCCGATAACTTTAGGGCTAACGTCAGCAGACTGAATCAAGGTTCAAAATAAGGATAAAGCTTTTCATTTATAACTCTTCGGATTCTGAATCCCAAATACACACTTCACAATACCTCCCTCCATTCAACGCTAAGCCCTAACACTTACCTAGCTGCTGGCATGTGAATTACAACCACAGGCTATATTTGTGTATTATAGGGTAAATTAAACTATTTTAAAGACTTATCATTACAATCAATTTTGCACCCAGTTCGATGTCAAGACAAGAAATAAATAGAATGAGAATTTTCCTGAAAACAAAACACAGTACAAATGGGATGAAAAGAGTTCCTCTGGTTTAAGTAGGTAGACTACATAACAGATATTCCAGTTTGACAATTCACCTGTTATCAGGAATTTGTATTTAGTAACTGTTCTCATTAGCTCAAAGCCCAAGTGGACCTACCGCTTTAACTGCTGATTCACAGGAATTGCTGCATTCAAAGGGCCATAGTACAGTAGCTGGTCAGAGAAAACACAGACAGGGCTGCCCTTGTAGCTTCGAGCCTCCATGTGTAGTTTTCTTCCTTGGAATCTTTGATAAAAGTCAGAATACAACATGATTTATTGATGTAGCAAAGTCATTACGATTCAGAGCAAAAAATGTTATTGGACTTCCCTCCAGCTAGTGCTGTTTAAGAAAGCCTTTAAAAAGCAATTTAATTCCATTCCACAAAGTCAAATTTTCTCCACAGATAATTGGTTTCCATTATACATATAAAAAGCTACAATGAAGCCAATAAGTCAAACTATATCTTTCTTAGGATTTATATTTATTACTGAAAGATAGACTTGCTTTTACAAGAATTGTATTCTCTTTTTCTACTATTCACCTGAAAAACCTTACTGTTAATAACATAAGTACATATTATAGCAACATTCACCAATGTACCATGAAATTTGAATACAACCAAGAATTCTTCTGATCTCTCACATTTATTGCCAAAAAATTTCATGCTGTCATCTGACACAGATTAAATCTTCATGTGTTAACTTTCTCAGTACGAGTTAAAACATTCACACTACTTTCAGAGCTTGAGCCATGTAGCTGGAAAGTATTTACCTGACTTTGGTCAATATTTTAAAATGAATACACTAAAACAAATACTACAGCCTTTTGTTGTGTATATATGAGTAATATCTAGTAATGTGTCTTACCACTGGGTATGTTTATATTCAAAGAACCTAGGAACACCAGTGCTCTTCTCAGCATCTTAAAACATCAGACTTGCAAACCTAATACACTAATTACAGCAAAGCAGCAAGACAAAGCAATTCAAAAGCTAACAAAGTTGGGAAAGGAGAAACAGACATTAGTTTTTTTCCATAATTAAAAAACTTAACCAAAAACACAAACTCATTTCAAAGCCCTAATCCTGCTTATAAGTTACATATGACTAAAAGTAACCTCCAGGCTAAAGCAACAAATGAAAAAGAAATACTTACTAAATCCCTCATCTTGCTTAGAATTCATGTCTTTTTCTTCTCTTTTTTCTTTTTTCATTTCTTAATTTTCAATAAGACCGGGAGATTCAAATTTGAAAGCTGTATTAGTTACTGTCCTGTTCCCGCAGCTCTTCAGTTGTAGTACGGAGGAAGCTTGGCTGGTATTGTTTTAAGAGAAAGACAGTGGCCTGTGTAAGCCAAGAGGCTCTGCACTGTCTGAGGATCTCTGCAGTGCTCTTAAACTCCTCCACAGAGACAGGTATTTGTTGCTGTCTGTTGTCCAAACAGGTTCATCAGAGCTATTACTGTCACCTTCATTTTTCAGTCGCTGCGGCCCTACTTGCTGAGAGGAGAGAGGTTTCTTTCTTTCACTATTTATTTGCTTTTGGATTGGAGGAAGAGGCTCCGAGATTTTCAATTTGAGATCAAAGACAGGCACGTAATGGGACGCAACAGAGTTTTCTGAAATCTGCTCAGAATAACAGTCCAAGTTCCCACATTCAGCGCTCACAGCTCCGTAAGCTTCATGGGGAAAGAAAGAAAGATCGATAGATAGATAGATACATGCACGCAGACACGCACACATTTTAAATATATTAGTTTTCCCCCTTGCAGCACTGCAGTCTCTCTATTGTCAAATAATAACTGTATCTGAAAAGAAAGCACTTAATAAGGCTAAGGTCAGACTGCTTAGACTTGGCATTTGCTGCGATAACAAATCAGAAATGATAGCATCGTACAGATTTATGAATTTTTTGCCCCCGCAGTCACAAACATCAGACGTTTACTTTATAAAGAAAGCTTTTAGATTCTTCCTGCAGTTTCCATAGTGATTTCATTTTTTCCCTTTTATCACAGATTGGCTGAAGTACTGCTACCCTTTGTGCTTTAAAAGGCTTGTGCTACCAACTCTCGATAGAAAAGCACTGATGCTAAAGCACACACCAATACATACTGTCAAAAATAATTGAAATAGATAAATGCTGCCTAAAAAAGGTTGCAGTATTTTCTCCGCTTGTCCCAAATACTACTGGAGAATAATGTTTCAAATGAATAAATGTAATTAACTTGAGCCAAGCACGCTGCTATTCTGTTTTCCATAACCTATGAAACTTCTGATAGGGAACTGGTCACACACAAAATAATCTACTTTCAAAAACCTTTAACAGAGCTTACTTCATGTAAAATGCCTGATTGTCATAAAAATTAAAGCAATTTCACTCTTTTTTTTTGTTTGTTTTTAATCTTTTAAAGAAAACACACGTGCAAATGATATTCTTCCTCTTTCTAATAAGTTTGTTCTGTTAGAGAACATACTGGCTTAAGGAACAATTACACTGTTTCTGGCAAAGCAAACAATGCTCTCTATTGCTGAAAAGATAACCACCTTTCAGAGTAAGCCTAAAGGATTAGTTTCTGTTTAACCCCTTGCTAAACAAATGCAACAGTCATCTTCTCAACAAAACAGAACTCGGCTAAACAAAGATTTTTATTTAGTTATCACACCTTTAAAAATGGAGTCTTTAGATTACAGAATGCAAGCACAGTATTTCCCTACCTCTCTTTCAATCAGCTTAATAGAAAGTGGGTGCACAGCTAATCCTACCCAGTTGTTTCACTCTCATGGGAGTTCCTATTCTTGTAAGTCGTAGTCTCACTTATCAAAAATACCAAATTCAGATCACGTACTGATGTATTACAAAAACTCTTCAAGCTGGAAATTTTCAAGGACACTATGAAAACCATGAGGTTGATATACTTTACCTGTGAATTTTGCATTAACTTTTTTTATTTTTATACAAAATTGGCAAAACTCTACAAAATACAGTACCGTTAAACAGATGTTTTAATTTAGGAAATAGATAAACATCGGGCAACTTTGTTTTTGATGCACTTATGAAAATGAATTATTTATTTTCAAACAAATTATCTATGGCAAACTATCACAATCCCTGTTTTCTTGTCATCTGTTTATGAGGGGAGTTATGGAACTGACTTTTGTTGTTGGAATGTTAAAATCTGCTCTTAGGCACTACTCATCCATTAAACAGGCGATAACTGTGAACATAAAATATGTTAATACTTGCTGTCAATAAAGTTTATTGAAAGAAAGAGATTGCAGCATGGTGAAAGCAAAGAACTAAATGTAAATCGATTACCAAAAGAGATTTGAAATAAAAAGCAGACAGTTATTAAGATTTTGTTGATTACTGACAAGCTCCACAAGTGGTCCTTGCAAAAATCAATGCAGACAGATGCAGCTCTGTTGGGATCTGATTTGCCCTGGGACATGGGGGTGGGCTAGCTGAGCTCCTGAAGTTGCTGTTGCCTCTCTGTAAAAGCAACCAGTGAACAATCACTTTTAGCAAACCTGATGGAACCTGGACCTGCTCTTCATGCCTATTTTCCACCACAGTCATCTCAAGAATCATTTAATGAACTATTTAGACACTGTACTGAAGTAATCAACTTCATCTGGCTTTCAGTGATAAATAACATCAGCATGAAGATTTTTTCTGCACTGGTAAAACAACCAAAAACAACAGCAAAAAAATGCTAAACAGTGATTCAAGCACAAACTTTCTGGTAGGATTGCGACTTCTCACAATCGCTTCTCCGTTTTTTAGGGAAAAAAATTTAGTTAGCACAAAGTTGAATCATTCTAGGGGATATTTTATGCAGGAATTGGGAAACATTGTTGTTAAAAAAATAACTCACCAATAAATACATGTAGGTGTCTCCGAAAATAATGCCTCCTAGTTAATTTCATGGAAACTACAGCAAACACCAGAATGACAGTATTTGACAGGGCAAGTTCTCAGCTACAAAGCACTATTTTCAATATAGTCACCACTGTTTGCTGTGCATTTGCACCAGAGATGAACAAGAGCCTTCATGCCATGCTTGTAACAATCTGCACCAGTGAAGGTGACAACTGTCACTGTCACCACCGCTGAAATGCACCACCCACCACCTCAATGTTCTCACTTCCACTGTTCGACCTCCATAAAAGTTTAAAGAGAATTGATGAATGGCAGTGAGTACCATTTTTCCTGCATTGAGGAATTCAGTGACACATCTAACACACTTTCAAGTCAGATGCCATTCTGTCAGACTGCCCCTCTGCTGTCGTCCATCACATGACAAAACAATATAATGGAATATTGGTGGGAAGGTTCACCCTCTACTGCCATACCACCACCATCTGCCTCTGATGTTGTGAGCTGACATCATAAGACAGGAGGCATTATTTTCAGAGCAGCCCTTGTATATACATGTGTTGTATAAACACACGAATATATAAAACTTTTGTCCCAGAAGAGTTAGGATGAAAACTCTGGCTCTCACAATACAAGCAGCATTGAAAACAGTTTCATCTTACCTTGAAACTCTAAATCATGTTCTAATAAAGCCTTCTTTCAAACCTTACATACATTAGATATTCAAAGTGTTTTTATAATATTTGCAATACAATTGATTTTCTGGGACTTGCATAACATTTCTGGTTTTATCCACTGTCTTTCCATAACCAGGGAACCCCCGGAAAATTATTTTATAGAAATAAAACACAAACTAAATATTTCTTAAGCATTAGGGTCGAAATAGGGCATTTAAAATGAAGAATCAACTGACAGTTTAAGTTAAAAATGATTTCATGCTCATTTACACATGGATCTGCATATTTCCCTTGGAGAAAACTCAGCATACAGCTGAGCTAACCAAAGGAAATAAATATTTGTTGCTATATACTTTTAGTTAAATCTCTCTTAGTATAAACTATTCTTTAGTCATCCAAATAAGTGAATGTACTGGACAACAATCATTATAACAAATAAGACAAACAGGCCAAGTTCAGAGTATTACATCCTTCTCCTTTTCCATATGCAGAGCTCATGAAGATAGTTTTTGTCTTTTAGCTTAGGCAGAAGAAGGAAATAGTTTTAGATTTCAACAACTCGTTAAAATATTTAGTAAAAAATCTAAAGAGAATTCTCCTCTTTCAGCAGTTCTCCAGCAATGAGAACATTCTCCTCATTCTCCAGATTGGGTGGGGGGAGCCAATAGGCTAGAGAGTCAAAGAAATTGACTATAGTGATTGGTTTCCTCAGATCAACCTGCAAACCACCCCACAACACACATGAAAAACACCCTTCCAGTGTCATTCCCAGACACACAGCCAGGGACAAACATTTCCTTAAAAAGAGAAATAAATTTTCTTCTCTCGTCTAATATCTTCCTAATTTTTATTTTGGGGTAAAAAGTATGCTACTCTCTCCGAAAGGTGCAAGTTTTCCAAGATCTTCCTGCAAAGAACCTCCTTCCCTCATGAAAGAAGGGTATGAGGAATTCTCAACATCAAACAGAAATCACCTTTATTCAAAGACAAAAAAATCTGCAATCCACCATGAGATGTGTATTGCAAGAGAAAATATTTTAAAATGTACATCTCCAGTACAATCAACCAAGAACTGCATTCTAAAATGAAAACCTGACTTATTTACCTAGTGCTTACTAGTGCTAGAACTCAGTAGCCTCTTTTCTACCAGCCAGTGACATACATAGCACCAGGTCTTCCCTTCCTAGTGTTGTCTGTCATTTGCTGAGATAGAACAGTCAAAGCTCTCCACTGAGACCTTGAAAAATATATCTGAAAAATAAATGTTCAAAAAAAAAAAAAGATTTTTGCTATGATGTTTGTCTTGTTCAGTAAATGGAATCTAAGAAGTCATTCCTTTCCTAACAAGAAAAGGAATTACTGAGGTACAGAAAATGCATCCTGAAGCATCCAACTAGTCTTTCTAAGCTAAACTAAGCCCTTAGAGGACAGTTAAGCATGCACTTTATCTGGTCCAGTGTTAAAGCATAAAAAAGTTCTTTGCTGCTTTGTTTTCAGTGAATTCTCTACTCACTAAAATATGTGGCTATAAAACTGTTGATGTTTTCTGGAAATCTTTCTTAATGAGTGAAAGCATCAGATGTACCTAAAGAGCGCCAGCTCTGAATCAGACATAACTTACTGCCTGTGCTAGTTCAGTAGAAAATTTGCACAATTTCTTTTCCCTTCAAATAGATGGAGACACATAACCGTGCTACACAGAAAATCATCCTGTTTGTTATCTGTTCATTTCAAAACAATCGTTTTCAGATATTGCAAATTTTTGCTAGGAGACAACTGACCTGAATTCCACTATTGAAGTACCTAACAACTCTATAGGGGCTGAAGGGCATTCTGTCCTCTTTGAAAATCAGCAGCTAATAATGAAGAGAGGAACTCTTTTTAAGCTATGCCTATTTGCACATTACATAGGGATGCAGGACTACTTTTGCACATCCATGTACGACAGCTGTGAATGAAACATCTTAGTTACCACAGTACATGTACTAAAAAAAGAACTACTGGTTCTGGTACATCAACAAGTATACATTCTTGAAAGCCGTAACTTAATAACATCTGAACATTTTCTAGACAGGGATCCAGCAATATGATTCAAACACATCATATTATTTGTTCCCCTGTCCTTTTTCACAGGTGAGAATAATGTTTGAGTGATTAAGATGAAGCAGTGTGATAGTTTTGTTTGTTTATTCATTGTTTCCTACGCATTGTTGTGTATTTACACAAGGTCAAAAACGTTCTTACCAACGACAGCATGGATTAAAATTAGATTTTGATAATTATCATCTCCTAGGGGAATCCCAAAGTCTTGAGGTCATTCCCAGTAGTATTCTTTGTCATATGGACACAATTATCGAACTCTACCAAATATGCTTACATTACTGCAGAATAATGACGCTTTCAGCCAAATTCTCATTCTGGAACTTTAAGCAACTTTCAGACTGGAAGAATCCATGGAAGAAGTTAACTTGGAATCTTTGATTAACAAAAGGTTAATTGTAATTACATAGCTTGAAGGCAAAAGAAAACAGAACATAGAGAAAAATCACATTGAACACACACAAGGACGCACAGGTAACTTTACAAGAGACACATGCAAGGGCTGCACCAAAAATAATAAGTCCTATTTAATTCTGTTGGCCTATGATCTCAAATGTAGATGTTGGTGGCATGGCAGTAGAAGGTGAATCTTTCCATCAATATCACGCTACATTCTGTTGCCATTTGACAGATGGTAGAAGAGGAGCAGTCTGACAAAATGGTGTCTGACAACACTGGACTTCCAGACAATAGAGAGGGATCTTGGACAGACAGCCCTTCATAGCTGATATCGATCTGATTAAACATGATGAGGTACAAAGCCAAAATCAAACCCCCAGGACCTCAACATTTTATTTTTGTGCTCTCACTCTAGTAAAATGGAATCCAGTCTTATCTTATAAATCATTTTTACTTAAGAAACATTGAAAGAACGCCGAGTGTGATTTTAAATTATGTTTTTCCTTTGTACTGAAGCTTAAACATATCGTAAGAAAAACATATCTTAAGAAATAATAAGCATAAATTCTTCATGAGGAAAAGACCTATACAACACTGACATTTTGAAATCAAAGCAATTCAAGAAAACTCTGAATAAGGGTATAGCTCGACTAGTTTAGCGCAAGTACGGGTTAGCTTCTATTAACAAGAATCACTATCATTTTCAAGAGTTATTTTTGTCAAATCCCTTATTAAATTCAGAACAGGCTTTATGAAAATCTAAGGTAATCAATACTGAACCCTATCCCATAAAAGCTGTGAATTAAGATCCAAGTTTCATCATTTTGGATTCTTTTAAAAATACTTAGCATTTATTACCTACACTAATTAAGCTTCAACATGCCTGTAAGGCAGGCAAGCAAAACCTCATTTTACAGACAGGAACATTTAGAGTAGACAGAGAGGTTATGTATATTGTCACTGATTAGGAAGAAAAATCTCTGACCCATAGTTGGAATTAGAGCAAATTGTCAACACACATCCACCCTGTTAAGTTTCTCCTTCAGCAATTTACACAGAGCACATTAAATATTGAGCAAATAAAAGTTAGACAAATATATAAATATGAACATATTCTCAAGCCAAAAAAAAGTATTCGAAGCAAATAACATTAGGAGAAGCACTCAGTAGCATGCCCTGGCTCACTTCCACTTCCTCAGAATTCAAGGAAATAAAAAGGCAGCAGGGAAATGCTGAGAAAGAAACATAGATAAGCACAGATTATGAAAGTGCTGAATCTTGTCTGGATCATAGGACTTAAGACAACTTTCTTATGAAAGTTCTGTTATTCCCCTGCAGGTCAGACACTGTAGAGAAGTGCCTATAGAGGCAGTGCTGGATTCTGAGTAGAAAAATATCCCTAAGGGACCTAGCTAGCTCTTTTCTGAAGCAAAGCTGAAAGCACTTGGTGTTCTCTTGGATAAAAAAGAGAGATCTATTAGTGATGCTCGCTCCCATCTGAAAGAGTGACTTGATTACTAAGTCTTTTCAAACTCAGCTGTAAGTAGTGCTGCTCTGTTTGTTAACTTCACCTGGATGTACTCTGTCCTGAACACATACTACTACAGAAGTGATGAACAAGTGAATGTGCCACTTCCAATGACAGATGGCTTCTGAGCTAAAGAATCTGAAATACACTCCATTGTGGCAATTTATGTAACACACCCACAGCAGCACTGTGCTGTAAAGAAAAGATATATATGTTTGTATGACAACTCTAAGTTCTTTTATGCATAACCTGATCTCTGCCTGAAAGCAAAGCTGAAGATGAGAAGGTACATTCTCTAGCTTGTTTTAGAGGCATCAGTATGTAAAAGAAGTGTAAAAAAACATGATCTATCATCTCTCACTTCAGTCATTCTCATCTCCTCATAGGATACTTTTGTCACAACACTGGTAAGTGAAATGGCTATCATAACAGCCAAGTCCATACCCTTTAGTCACAGACACAACTTTGTTTCCCTAAAGCCCAATGCAGTCTTGTGCTCAGCTGGAAAAAAACAGGGCTACAAGAACTGAAAACACCAACTAATCAAAAAATTTTAACATATCTCAAATTTTACATATCTGTTACATAAGCTGTGTATCCAAGTATCTCAAGACTATGCTTGGGCAATATAGATTGCACTACCTAAGAAATGCAAAGGCCAATAAAATTGTTGGGGTCTTCTTGAAAGGAAAGAGTTAACCTGAGAAGAATCTACAGACATTGTATTTATCTTCTAAGCTAATGCAATGTGGTATTTCTTTTAACTTACTCAAAAATATTTAGGATTTAGGATAAAGTAGTAGTCATTTGTTATTTTCCTTGAGAAAACTGAACCTTTTGGAAATGCACACCTTTTAGTATCTGAAGATATGCAAATACTCATTAATTATGCTTTCTTAATTGAGCTGCAGGCATATATATTAAATCACACAATGGTTTTGATTGGAATGAACCTTAGAGCTTGTACTGTTCCTACTTTCTGCTGTAAACAGGGCCCCATCCAACCTGGCCTTTAATGCCTCTTAGGATGGGGCATTCACAGCTTCTCACAGCCTGTGCCAGTGCCTCACCACTCTTCTGAGTAAAGAGTTACTTCCTGAAATCTAATCTAAATCTCTCCTCTTTTAGTTTAAAGCCATTCCCCCTTGTTCTGTCACTATCAGACCACGTACAAAGTCACTCTCCATCTTTTTTACAAGTTTCCTTGAAGTACTGGAAGGTCACAATAATATCTTCCTGGAGCCTTCTCCCCTCCAGGCTGAATAAGCCCAGCTCCCTTAGTCTTTCTTCATAGGAGAGGTGCTCCAGCTTTCTGATCATCTTCACGGCCCTCCTCTGGACCCTCTCCAACAGCACCAAGCCCCTCTTGTCCTGGGAGCTATGGTCACAATACTCCAGATGGGGCCTCACAAGGGCAGAGTGGAGAGGGATAACACTTCCCTCTACCTGCTGACCACCCCTCTTTTGACGCAGCCCAGGATACTGTTGGCCTCCAGGCTGCAAGAGCTGGCTCACGTCTAGTTTTCTGTTGACTAGAACCCACAAGTCCTTCTCCTCAGGGTTGCTCTCAAAGCAATCTTCTCCCAGTCTGCGCTCATGTCTGGGATTGCTCTAACCCAAGTGCAACTCTGTGCACTTCTCCTTGTTGAACTTCACTTGATTCACTTGGGCCCACTTCTCAAGCTTGTCCAAATCCTTTCCTTCTATTGTATTAATGGTACCATTCAGCTTGGTGTTGTCTGAAAACTTGCTGAAGGTACAACTCAATCCCGCTGTACCATTGACAGATAGTAAACAGAATCACTAATCATTGGCTTTCACCTGCTTCTGGCTGCAACTACCTAGCCAATTCCTTATCCACTGAATAGTCCAAACTTGAAATCCGTATCAGTCCTATTTAGAGATGAGGATTTTGTGTGGGACCATGCCAAAGGAAACATATCAGAGGAAGTAAAATTATGAAATAGTAAAACGCTGCATATTCTGATAAATCTCAAATCAGGAGCCTTCCATACTGATTTTCTTTCATAGCCTGTATCACAGAGAGAGGGCATCATTCTAAAATTTACTTTGACATTTCCATAGGACTGGTATAACGGTCTCTTTTGCCTCCCTCTTACAGTTGTCAAGGGAGCAAAATAATCACAGATGTTCCTTTTTAAAGGACATACTGAACCAAGAGAAAAGGAAAGTTTACAACTCTCCTATGCTAAGAGTCAGATTAACAGAAACTTTTTTGTTTGTTTTTTAATTACACCTGTTCTGTTTCCTCATTTGGTAAAAGGCCCATCAAAGGAGGCAGCACTGAACTGAGAAAGTATTCAAAGCCTGGAGGGAATCTCAAGCGACTGCCCTGCTCAGGCAAAGTTTATCTGTAAAATAAGCACTGAATTAATACAGAATAGGTACTCAAAACTGATGCTCTGGAAAGAGTGAAGGAACAGTCTGACACACACTACAGTGCCTGTTTGGATCACACTAAAACAATACTCACTTGATACAAGAAAGGTTCTCTTTAATCCAGACTTTATTAGATTTCAAGTTTGGGATTTGAAATGCAGTTCAAGAGTAGTTTGGATCTGATAGAGCCTGACTATTCAAACTGTTGCACATGACTCTAAACTGGTAATAATTCAAAATCTTCTCTCACCATTATCCATAGAAAGCCTTAATGAGATTACTGCACTTCTGTGATGATACTTGTGTGTTCTGAAGAAGATTAATGCCTCGGCTTAATATTACATTTGCATTCTATGTATTCATTCCATGGAAATAACACATTAAATAGTTAGCATATAATTCGGGTGCATATCAGCAAAGCATGCATTCTACTCTCAACATCAGCTTCCCACATTAACATTGTTGCTAGACACTGAGAAGATTAACTATGTAAGTGAAATATACTCATTAGCCTTAAAATGATCATAACAGACCTATACCGTACCTTCAAATTGCTTTTCAAAGCCTGGTTTCTATTTTTATAATCAATTTCCTAACTAAACTACATTCATCATTATGAAAACAAATAATGTAAGTCATATGCACATTTTTGTCTCCTTGTGACAGACATTGATTGAGAAAGGAACAACTAGTTTCAACCTCCAGTAAACAGCTGGTATCCTTAGATAAGAAAATCTGCACACAGCTAAGCTTCCAACATTGTGAAAAAAAATGATCCAGAAGGAAGAAAAAAAGAACAGAAGCCTCAAGTGCTTACATGAGACAACATAATTTATAACCAATATTCAGAACATAACTTAATTATCACATTCCTTTCTGTATTTTGTCATTAAAATGCAACCACAGCTTCCTTTGGCATCACTGGATTTGTTCCTGGCAAAATAAAACACATTACAACAGGAAACATTTGAGTTTTGGTATGAGAAGATCAGAGGAGAATAGTTGAAAGATAAGTTTATGCAATAATTAAGCTTTGATATATGACAGTTTGCCTTCATGACTCATTCATAAGAAACGCATGATCTGATAAATCAGAGCCAAGCCCAATCCCACTACCACATTAGCAAGTATCTTGGGGTAGAACTGGAGTGTCTGAGTGTCATTTTATCATAAATACTATAAAAGCAATTCAAATACATTTTGCTGCTTAGAAGTCTTATCACTATATTAAATAATTTCAAAGACATTCCTTTTATAAAACAATGACTCATTCGGATATCAAATTAGGCAAATACATTAGACAAGGGCAAACACAGACTAGAATTTGAATAGAGATATTTACTGTCTAAAGTCATTCTGACTGATTCATAGGGATGGCATATAAAAGGCCAAGCAACTAGTTTCCAGTGACCATGCATGCAATTCTACTAAAATGAATTTATGAGAAAAACACTAGTTAGTGATAAAAAAGTAAGTATGGGGAGTGGGGCAAGGGGGCTGTGAACAAAAACACATTTGGTAAGGAAAAGAAAAAGATGCAGGATATTTAAAATTCTTTCCTTAAATAAAAAAAAAAAAAAAGCACTTTCCATAGATTTTGCCATCGTAAAAACAGAACTATTAGTATATGCTCCATATAAATTAGTCTACGACATCACAGTCTTTCCTAAACCAGGCACTGAGTATTATAATCTCCCTATTGGCTCCCCCTTTGCTCCAGAATGCCAATTAAAAAGAAATAACCAAAGAAGCAGTTGTCCCATCTATGTAGTGCACCATACAGTTAGCAGGTTGGACAGCAACAAAAGAGCATGCACGGTCCTCCTTCAATTAGGCACTCATGGCAAACAAAGTGGCCTTCAGCTTCCATAATTAAAGAAGAAAGAGCCAATTGGCCTTGAGGCCATAAACTCTTGCTGAAAGAGCAGCTAAGATATGAAAGAAACAGGAAGAACTAAAGATCCAGAAAACAAAGCTTGTAAGAAGGAAAAAAGAAAAGAAAAAAAAAAAAAGAGGAACAAAGGAAAATCATGCATATGGAAAACTATTAGGAAGGGCATTTTCAAACCCTTCTTTTGTTTTTCTTTTACTCTATGCTCCTTCCCATCAAATGCAATTTATTTTAGTTCCCAAGTAATCATCCTCACTTCCTGGGGACTGTAGATTATTTGCTCCCTTAAAGCAAAAGTTTAAGCAATTGAGCTATACGCATCAAGAATAATAACTCACACCTCCAATATTTTTAGTCAACAAGACTCAATCCTCATACCAAATGTGTTTTTGGATATTTTGTAACTCATGGAAATGTTAGTTCATCAGTATGTAGTGAAGTAAGTCAGAAGCAGGTTCACAAGATCTGGTTGCAAAGTACATTTTCCATAG
Source organism: Odontophorus gujanensis (assembly GCA_013399175.1). NCBI lineage: Eukaryota > Metazoa > Chordata > Aves > Galliformes > Odontophoridae > Odontophorus > Odontophorus gujanensis. Next base: position 587,082 of record VXAB01003460.1, on the reverse strand, counting down.
TCTTGAGGAAAAGATTATTAGCATCAGAGTCTGATTTTAGGATCTGAGAATCTTAATGATTTTGGCTATTGATGAACACCTAGCTACTAGAACTGGCCAAGAACACCCACACATATAAGACAGCAGGTGGCAAAAGTAAGTTACTACTTCTTCTGTTATGGAAGGAAAATATAGAAAGGCAATCTCCTTTTGGTTACTTATTAAATAAGGTGTTTGCTTCACATACTGTAAATCCAAAAAGGAACAGGTGGCGTACTGTCTGGATGACAAAAATGGCAAGAATTTTCTAAACTTCTTTAAGGGACATGAGAAGATGGAAAGGAAAAAAAAAATCAACAAAAAACACATGAAATTCCTATGGAGTCATAATTGTTCTTTACCAAAGCAGTAAGCAGAGATCTTTAAATAGCAGCTACTGGTAAATCTCTGTGGTGATATACCAGTAAATTCATGTGGTCCAGTATCTCATCTGGAAAATATCTAAAATTTGCTGCTATTGTTCTACACAAAGATTCAAAGGATGGTTTCAAACTGAAAAGCCAGCACAAAGAACCTTACCCTTCATATCCCATCCCTGATCCCACTGAAAGCATCTGCTCATGTTGTCTGCCAGTCTGTTCTGCAGACCAAGTAAAAATGTACAGCTGACGAGACAGACTTAATTTCAAATGCCTTAAATCATAGCCAGACTGCTACCTGACATAATGAGAGCTTGTCCACTCCCTTTCTGTTTAGATATAAAAAAAAAAATAAAAATACAATCATATTGCCTGTCAGTATTTGGACTGACTGACCTTGAGGATTTGTGCTTTTGTTTTGTTTCTCACCCCTTTTAATGTGTGTACTGGATGATAGTGCACATTATGATGCATGGAAAGACATGGTCAGGACGCATTCTCTAGTTTGCTAAAACAGTGTATCACAGTTGTACATCCATGATAGCTGAATTGTTCTTGTACTCTGCTCTTTTCCAGCAAGTGAAAAAAGGAACTGTTTGATTGCTTTCAGCAAGCAACATTTGCATGTCATTCCTATGGGCACTTTAACACATTCCTCATGGTCTTCCAGACCTTGGAAGTATTGCATGAGTGCTATAGCACTGAAACTGGAAGGCTGAGCAAGACTCCTTCCAGAACATTAGATTTCTGAGGAATAGTAGCATCACTTCACCTGTGAAGGCCACCTTCTGTCTGATATTCAACGTCAGCCAATGCAACAGTCCTTTTCCGGAGGTGAACACAAAGTATGATGCAAGTTGTTGAAACCGAAATGCTCTTAAAATGCCTTTAAAGACACTGACCTCTCTGTTTCTTCACTTTTAATGAGCTTTATGAATAACCATGGTTTCAGAATCCTTTTGTATTAGAGAAAACTGTATCACACATATTAAAAAAATTTTTCATAAGGATCATGTTTTTGTGTGTATGTTTAAGTCATAAACAGGACTATACACATTTATCTACATCAGACAGAGATAAAAAAAAATAGATACGCACATAAACCTCTAGTGTTACAGCTCATCTGAGTGTATTCACAACAAAATAGCCACGCAACATCTCTTTGGGCTGTCTTCTCTATATTTTCACTGAGTCCTCTCCTCAAATGGAAGCACTTCTAGAATTCTAAAACATGTGCCCAAAGGAAGGTACCACTTTGTGGCCAAAGTGCTTATCAAAAAAAACAAAACAGTTATAAGAAACCTGATTTTAGAGAAAGATGGAAAGCATCAGTTGCCAGAGATGTGCCAACTGGCATGAGGTGAAAAAAAGAATGATTGATGCTAGTTGGTGTCAACACAAAAACTATATTTCTGCCTGGAGTACTGAGGTTTCTTCTTCCACTCCCTCTATAACTGTGTGTGAGAGAAAGAGATTGGGCAAGGCTGACTGTGAAAAGAATTTCTAAATTATATTGTATTACATGCAGGATCTGTTGTACAGAAAGAAGACTGATTTGAGTTTATAATCCCTGAAAATGTGCATTTAAATTCAAGTCAAAGGTTATTCCCTTAGCTTTAAGTTTTCCACTTCTATACTTGAAAGGAAAAAGTTTTGACAACTAACATTTAGATCTTTGAGCAAAGAATAAGAAGATAGTGAATAAATGTCTCTGAATATAACCCTGCAGGTGTCCTCCTCACAGACTGAAAGAGACCAAATAACACTTCTAGGACACCAATCTTTTTCTAATATTTTATCTGTTTCCTTCCTGGAATATGTATTCTGTTTTAAAAGGGAAAATTATCAACTCAGTTTTAGGAAATAAAATGGATCATCTTAATAATATTAAAAAATTCCAACACCAACTATACTGGATAATAAATGTGAAGGACTGAAAGAAATCCTGATGGCACATTTTGGAACCATTTGACCTTCAATTAGACAACCTTTGAACATCTGGACTTACTTTGCTGAAATATATCCTTTTCCATGAAAAATATTAATAAGGTCACATCAAAATCCATTTGCTTTTTTTTTCTTTTTCCCTATGGTATTTCTCTCTTATTTCTTTCTGTTATTCCTTAAAAACCAACAAATGTAGCTGTCTTTATTGATCAGATACTGTTGGCACGCACACTGATGAGGGAAGGAAGCAAGGTCTCTCAATTATTCACTCACTGTCTTAAACAACACAGCTTCCCAACTCTTATAGAAAACAAATGACAAATGAATGGTGAACTAGTTAGGCTTTTTATTACAGTTTGTGAAACTTGTGACAAGTAGAGAGAATTTATTATTTCAGGCATCAGAAAAAGTGTCAAATAATAGATGAGAGATCTCTTTGTGAGATCCAAACAGAAGTTTCAGAGTTATTATAATTCTATTACAAGACTTTAGAACCTTAAGGCATTCTCAGAAGCTGTCCAGCTTTTGCCTTCACCTCTGATTGCTAGCGTCCCATATAAGACTCCCTTTCCTCTAGCAGCATTAGTCACTAAGACCAGAATTGCCATCAGTTCTGCAATGCTCAGATCCAAGTTTGCTCTGCTAATGATAGGAATTCTCACTGTATGACTTTCAAAGGTACCTGATATAGCCAAATACCAATGGGGAGAATTTTCCAGTTGTTCTGATTCCGCATGTCCTGGTCCCACTCTCACATTTCATAGCAGGGAAGGCAGAGGGAGTTATTAACTCTATATACATAACTTAAGTCTTTTGACAGAGGCTATGTCTGAATACCAAGTGAGATACAGTGGCACCCCACAGTTTTTCCCCCGTCACTCCTTATAGGATGTAGCTGCCTGTGCTCAAAGCTAGCCTTTGGTCATGGTGCCAATAGGCAACAATGAATCTGAGGTTGGGAAAAGAGCTATGAGAAACCTGCATCTGCCCATCAGCCTGGGAGAGATATTCAAGCTCCAGCTGTTAGGTCTTGCTTGAACTACACTGTGTGCACACCTGCACCTTGCTGATTCTCACCCACTGGTCTAGACTTGACCTTGCTGCCACCAGCTCTGCTTTTGCAAAGAGGATCCTGACCTGTGTGAGGGATGTTCTCAGCAAGCAGTGGCTCTGAGAAGGAGTCGCAGCAGCAGAGGGCAGCACACTCAACGATGAGGATACCTCTTCAGACCTCAGAAGTGTAGATAAATCCATAGAAGAACTTTTAAAAGCCCTGCTACAAGATTTTGCTGTCTAGCTTGCACTAGCCAACACAACTCATGACCAGACATATACAGAATATACTTGAAAAACCTGGCAGTTTTAGTTTAGAAATGCCAGCTCTATACTTCCTGTCAAGTACACTGGTGAATGGTAATTGTGGGTGATAAAAAGGACGAGTGCATAGTAAACTTAGAAGGGCTGTGTGTGATGGAAGGGCAGAATGACGGCTGAGATGCAGACCTGAGTGAAGCACTAGATATCAAATAGCTTATCTGCTGGTTTCCTTGTCTCTTGTGTTTCCTGTTGGTGGCTACACAGTCTAGCACATTTCAATCACAGTTGATGACATTTTCAGATGTGCTGTGTTATATTTACACTGCAAAGCTTATACACAGTTAAAATTAAGGTTACATCAATATTATAAACAATCAAGACTCAGGAAATTAAAATGTGCTTCTACTAATTAAGCTTAGTTAAGCTATTCATCCCATTATTTAATTATCACTATAAAGTGTTTAACTATAGACAATGTATTGAAGACGATGTATATCTTGCAAGGAAGGTAATTGTTTCCAAGCAGAGCAAAGCAAGTATATTAGCATCATACAAGAAACGGGGAAAGAGTTGTTTGTGTAAAGCAACTAAGCAAGTGTTACCATGAGAACCTGCACGTTTTCATTTCCTGACTTTAGCATCTAACAAATATATACTTTTACTAGAAAAAATCTAATCCAAAAGTTACAAGTTCTCCTAATTGCATTTGTTATCCTTCCCTGATGCAAACAAACATCACCACAGACAAGACTGCTAATCCCCAACTTTGGGCTCCAATATTGCATATTTTCCTCCAGTTTAAGTAATGAAGACAGGGCTTGCAACCAGAAAGAAAACACCTACCTCACCATACCTCCATAAAAGGAGACAGTCAAATGTTGGTTTCTTTCCAAAATAATTTGAAGGAGGAGTCTTCTACTCTTGCTTCAGTTCAGGCTTCTAGTACATCACTAAAATAAATGAAAGAGTGTTTTAAGAACAAGTTATACCATCAGTTTCTAAGTTCCAGCAGAATTTTGCTGATTCATTACAAGCTAACATTAAGGGTTTATTTATTAATTTATTTACAAATGATATTTTAACCTAGTTTCTTAACTGAGCACATTTATGCAGCCAATACTTTTTGCTCTGTCAGTTTGTGCTTGCCAGCCTTGTCAATCACTTCCTGAATTGTTACTTTTGGTGAAAATTAACTTAGGAGTGGATGAGTTAAACACACTGCTCCCACAGGTATTGTCAAAAGAGACTTTTGCTGAAAAGGAGAGCTCTCCAATAAACAAACCTAAAAAGAGACAGGCTGTGGCATGAACATAACAGAGAAGCCACCATGAAAAAGAGTTCAGGCACAAAACCTATTAAGTGTTTCAATGAGTGTTTCCATCTTTCTAAGGCTCGAAAGTAAAATTAAGCACAAGATAAATCAGCAGAAAAGATTTCATTAGTGAAAGTGCTCAAGGAACTATTTGTTTTTATTATTTCTGCAGGATGTTTGAAGAGAAGAAATGGTCTTCCTACATACAAAATATTGTGTTTATCACATAGTGTAAAAAGGAGGTAAATGGTAAAATGTTATTGTAAACAATATTGCATTTCTTTTGTATGTGATGAAAGGAAATAAATTCTGTTATACCATTGAATTTATGTTTTTAAATTAAACAGCAAGTAAGGATATTGCTAGTCTATTTTCTCTTTCTCTCCAATTCTTGCATGCCAAAAAGGAGAATGGAAAAAGCAAAGGCATTATTCATATGCATACAACTTAATAATAGATTTCTATGCATTGAACGAGAACTGCTGTTTGCATTAGTAAAGACAATTAAGGAGAACACAGAGCTAAACTTAAAAAAAAAAAAAAATAAAAATAAAAAAGTTATTGCCAAGTATAGAGCTGAAAGTACTTTAAAAGCATTCAAATCCCACGTTCCACAAAAGAAGGCAATTTTTTTGGTTGTTATTTTTGTCCCTTATCATTCTTTAAAATTGTGTTAATTGTTAAAAGGAATGTTGCTCCGGCATCCATGTGGTGTTATGTGGATGATACTGCTTTGTAAGGCTATTTCAGAGGAAATCAAATTTTTGAGGACGTCGGCATCCTTATACCTAAATTTTGCAGACGCTGCAAAAAAACATATTGCAAAGACAGCTTTGGTGAATCAATCTAATCTGAAGTTTCTCACGCTTTTTCACCAACATGGGCTAGTGAGAGGCCAGAAAACACAGTATATGTAGGAATATTCCCATGATTTATTGTATCTTCACTTACATCCACTTGGAGGGTGGGACTTTTCAAGCTTAAGTTATAACTGCAGTTGTACTATATATCACAAAATCTTATAGGAAGCAAATCAAAATTCCAAATGAGGAACAATATTGCCTGTCAACCAAACTAAACTTGACTGATTTTAGAAATGCACACAGTTTTGCAGATAACAGAGGATAGATCTAAACTAGAAAACTTTCAGAAAGAAAAAACTGTTAATTCCATTTTGTTAAGCTGCTTTCAATTGTTCTTTGAAAAACTACTCTTCTCTTTAATGACTGGTATTATTTCCATTTTAAGTGATCAAATCAAATTTTCTTCACATATGATCATAACAGAATATACATACAGCATTGTTCTATCATTAGAATAGGAGCGTAAATGGAATAGACAGGCTGCAAGGCAGACACTATACTTCATTTGAACTTATTAAGCTTCCATAGTGAAAAACAGCCCTAAAGCACACAGCATACTAATTGTACCACAAGTTTTTGAGGTGTTATGTTTCTTTACAAGGCCTGGGAAACTCCACACTGGGCCACTGCTGCTCACATCCAGTTCTTGTGCATGTTGCACATCAGCAATTCCTCAATTAGTGTCCATATGCTGTAAGACAGGATGCATTCAGAAGTGGGGTCACCAACCCATGAGACATTCTACTGCCACATGTGAATTACAGCTTAAATGTGCGTCATGAGCCCCTGAGAAGGAAACTTTGGCTACTCTGATCATAATAGTAGTCAGGAGGGATGTAGACCTAATGGGACAGAAGCAGGTGGTACACCTTCACTACAGAAGGCAAAAAGATGTAAGCAAAATCCCAACCCTAGAACATGGCTTTTTCTCAGAAACATTGTTTTTGTTTTTTCATTTAACTCCAGGCCACAAGAGCACAATATTTGCTTTTGTAGCATTCCTGTCATAACAAATGAAAATCAGTTTCTTCTGTCTACTTTTCCCGTTCACTTGCTTGATTTAGATACATTGACCTGTTGTACTCCTATGGCATTACCATGCAGCAAACTCTGTGAAGGGATAACTAACAGCTAGTTCAAAGGGTGATGTAAGATACTAAGCAAAACCATCTCCAACCCATAGGTCCCCAAAATCCAAAAATCATTTAGACATGAAAACACATCCGTTTTTAATTACAAAAGGGCTAGCACTGCAGTGGTCTTCAACTGGCTGCCAATTGCCAGGAAGGAAGCTGCAGGATCTGCCCCTCCCAGTGCCAGGCACAAACCACATTACAAATAATACAGGGTATCAGCTGTCACATGGGAAAAACCATAACTTTCCCACAAAGGCTGATGTCGGCTGATGGAGAGCAGCCGAGATGACACTGGCAGGGAGTAGAGATTTACCTATCATCTGACTTTGGAAATGAAATTGAAACAGTTTTCAGAGCATTTTGAGACTGACTCACCCAAAACAGAAGGATGCAGTAGGAGTAAAATATGCTAATGAATCATCCATTTTATTTGTATGTAGATGCACAAAATTATAGGCATAAAGGCATCAGAAAGCACCTGGAAGAATATATTTCTCCCTATAAAACATTTATGACTGATCTAATCTTACATTAAATGTTTCTTAATAATGGCAAACATTTGAGGCATTATAGTCAGTGAATTGTTAGGGAATGCGATGAAACTAAATACTTAAAATATAGAAATTACTTTTAAGTCATCTCATTTAAAGAAATAATGAAATAGAAGATGCTCCAGACATTATTTTATGTAGGTTTTATTAGAATAAACAACGTGGTTTGGTTTATGTAACAAAAGTATCCTAATTAGACTCTTTCTTAAATAGATACAAGTTTATTAGTTAATGTATCCTGGGAAAACCATTCCAGCTAATGCAGCTATCACAGATAATGCCATGTTTTAATTCTTGCTAGATGCTAGAGGAGTTATTTATACGCACAGCATGGAAGCTTATACTCATGGTTCTTTGACTGCACATGAAAATAAAGGACTTTAAAGTAAAGAGAGAGGAGAAAATTAGCAATTCTAAATCTAAAACCAGCCTACATTTTCAATGAGACAAAAGACAAATAGATGGACATGCCATGATAAATAAAAGATGTACTTTAGCATTTTCCAGTATTAGTTGACAATTTTATTTATCTCTCTCAAGGAGGAGAAAACAAGAAATACTTTATTTCCAAAAACTGACACAATAATTAAAAGCCAGAATTTAATATCTAATTGTGGTAATTGGCTATTAATAGTCTAATGCTAAAACATAAGTAGCTCTTCCCTGCCTTTCTTCATTCCCAAGTGTGACTTTTCATATGACAGAGATAAATTTGTCCAAACTCCCTTCCTTTCAACTCATTCCTGTCAACACTGTTTAAGTTAAATGAAATCAGTGAGAAAAAGAAGAGGAGGAAGAGCATTTTGTTTTCAGCTGTCATTGCCTGTGCTGCAAATACGCAGGTATCAAAATAAAAGATGAAGTCTGAAGAGGTATGAGATCAGTCAGCAGTCTCCACTCCAACCCTGGGAAAAAGACTTCTCTTTGAAAACGCTGATCTAAATACTGTATGTATTTCTACATTTCCTTATATGAGCATTTTGATAACAGAACTTCAGCCTGATTGCTGAAGAATTTATGCTTAATGAGATCACGTTTTTTCTAGATACAGTGATTTTTTAACTCATTAGCCAAGTTCTACCAAATCTGAGAGTGAGAGTTATCTTACAACCAAAGAAAATCACAGAATCACCAAAGATGGAAAAGACCCCCAAGATCATGTAGTCCAACCATCCACCTACCACCAATATTTTTTCACTAAACCACATCCCTCAGTATATGATCTAAACTTTTCTTGAACATTTCCAGGGACAGTGACTTAACAATCTCCCTGGGCAGCCATTCCAGCACCTCATCACTTTTGGGGAATAAATTTTTCCTAATATCCAATCTGAATCTACCCTGGTGCTATTTGATCATCATGCCACTATGTACATGGGAGAAGAGGTCTTCCATATAGTTGTTGAGAGCAATAAAGTCTCCCCTGAGCTTCCTCTTTTCCAGACTTAAAATTCTCAGTCTTCTTAGCTGTTCCTAATAGGACTTGTGCTCCAGACTCTTCACAGCTTCATTGCCCTTCTCTGGACATGCACCAGAACCTCCATGTCTTTCTTGTACTGAGAGGTCCAAAACTGAACACGATACTCAACCTCACCAGGCCTGACTACAGAGGGACGATCAGTTCCCTGCTCCTGCTGGCAGCACTCTTTCTGATACAAGCCAGGATGCCCTGGGCCTTCTTTGCCACTTGGGCACACTGTTGGCTCATGTTTAGGCAAGCATTGATCAACACCCCCAGGTCGATTTCTTCTACAGTCTCCCAGTCATTCTGCCCCAAACCTGTAGCATTGTCTGGTGTTGCTGTAGACAAGGTGCAGGACCCAGCATTTTTTTCTTATTAAACTCAGCCCAGCAGTGAGTACATATTACCAGTATTATGGCTGCTATGAATAATAATGTTGTTTATTATTATTTTATTATGTTGGCCCACAACATCAGAGGTGGGTTATTGGTAGGATAGCGGTGGAGGCTGAACCTTCTCACCAATAGGACTTTCTATTTGTAGTATTACGTAGCAGTTTAGTATTTCTAGAAACAATCAAATTTTTGAAACCATTGCAATAGGAAACTTAAATGCAACAACAGTCACCAATCCTGTAAAAATTACATACAAAAACTCAGCAACAGTTTTTCCTCATGAAAATTAGCATATATATTTCTGATACATACAAAAATCCAGGAACTTGAATAGATCACAATATAGTATGTATGCAGGGAAATGGAATACACAAGTGCACACAAGACACAGACCCAAATAAATAAGGGAAAGCAAAATAAATTCTATTCCACACCACAGTGTGCCTTTAGATTACCACACACCAGTTTCAGAAGGAAGCATTTTATTGCCAGTTCAACGATCAGTTACTTTTCTTCACTGCCTTTAGAAATAACATAATACTATCCATCTCTCTGAAGTTGTTCACTGGGCTGAGGTAGGCAACTCCCTTCTTTGCCCTCTTTACATACTGTAATCACACTCACTGTCTTCTCTGTTTAATTGTAGCCTATATAAAAAAAACAGACACTCTCAGACTCTCTTCTTTCATCTGTTTGAAGAAAAAACTTAATAACATGGACCATATTTAGTTGTCTTTTATTTAGATGTAAAATATAATGACTTCAAAAATCCTGGGTACAATAGCTGGAGCAGCAATATGACAAGATAGTTATCTAATAAAGTTTTTCATCCATTTCTTTCAAACTTATTGTCCCTCAAAGACTTTAACTCCTATTCAAGTACTTGGTCATTTCATACGTGTAGACTAAGATGTAGCATACACCTTAAGTATATGTAGGTCAGCCAAAGTATAAATTTTGCACAATTTATTGAGAGTATTCAGTGGCTGCCTGAAAGACTTGATGTAAAAAGATTTGCTTGTTTGTTTGTCAAAATATATTCAAATACTTCAGTTCTGAATTTTTCTGAGGGTTTAAGGCAAGGAAAAGGTGAGGAAAATAGAAGAAAACATCTGCCTTGTTTGAGTTTGATGTATGGAGCCCTGATGAAAAAAACAACTCAGAGAAAAATACATTTTAACATGGTAGAACATCTCATGTGCATAACTGATTCTAAAAACAAAATAGACAAAACATGTAACATAAGTCATGAAGAAAAATCTGGAATGCATCTACCAGTCTATTCTTCCTGAGCACTGCAACACTTTATGAACTTTAGCTAGAAAGGATTTTAGAGTCTCTTTAATGAAGTGAGTATTGAAGCAAGATTCCTTGACAGCATGACATACAAAAGCTTCAAAAGTTAAACTGAGACTGCATATGCTAATGGATAAAGAGGAGCCAGACGGTCTGTAGCAGATTGACTAACTTTTGTCCATTTCCTGAACAATACCTGTATACACTTAATTGTTTAAAACTCCTTTCCATCTCTTTACGCTCTCATTCCTTTATAAGTGATGTCTTTACACACAGTCATACTTGGTAGCTTTAGACCAAAACCAAAGGAAAGATCCTGCAGAAGCTATATTTTTTGCATATATGAAACCAAAAAATACTCATAGCCTCACAGTCCAGATGAAATGTGGTTAGTCTAGGTTAATTTCTTGACCAGGACCACTCATATGAATGTACAGAAAAGAGTTAACTGAAGGACACAGAGCAGAGGAGAATCATCCCTATTTACTTCTCTGACAGATCACTGCATGCTAAGTCAAGTGTCCGTAACCATCATTACATGCTGTTTGAAAAATACCTTAGCTGTTTCAGAAGCAAATTGTAACTCAAATATATGGAGAAGCACATCCTAGGAATATCACATCATCTTTTTGCTACTTAATTTGTATGAGCTGCTAACCACCAAGATCTTATCATTCCAGTGTTGCACATTTAAGACTGAGACCATGAAAAATTTACATAAGAAATATAAAACGTTCAGTAAAAAAAAAAAAAAAAATGGAAAAAAAAAGCAGTGGTTAACTCCTTGGACAAAAAAGCTCATTTATAAGGAAATACGGATTGCTGTAAAATGGTAAAGTGATATTAAAGAACGTGCTAAAACAGAAGCATTTGCTCAGCATCTCATCTCACATCCTCTTCAGTTTCCTCCCCCTTATAATTACATAGTACAACGCACACAAAAAATGATAGTAGGTATTACTGCCTTTTAGTTTTTGATTTTATGAGGTTAAAATTTAGCAACACTACCACTCTCTTGAAATTCAAAATATTTAATCCACAGTACACCTAAATATAACATCTTTGCTTATGAAAATAGTGTTAGCAAGGGTACTATCCAATTATGAATCATGAGTTACACATTTTAAATAGATTTCCAAGAGCAGTAATGTTGCTATAGAATAAGTATTACCGCGAAGAGTATAAGCTTTAATTCGTCACTTAAAAATTAAACTCAGGAAATTATGTATACACAACAATTCTGTTCAAGTAAAATTAGCATACAATATAAGTACCTTCACCCTTCCTTGGCCAGTCCATTTCATCTTTTATGGAAATAAGCAATGTTCCTCTATTCCAATACAGACTAGAATTTCAAATCTTGTGGTCAATAAAGCACTAAGTAGATAGTCAGAAATACTGAGATAAGAATTCACTGGAAAAAAAATGCTTGAAAATACCTGAAATAATTTTAAAGAATCAAAACTGGCTGAGCATACCTCTGCGAAGTCACCTTCCTTTCTCCATTCCAAACTGGCTTCCCTCTGTGACCATTTCATAGATACAGCTTCAGATTTCTGTATTTGGAAACACTGTACATTTCTGCGGTAAGCCAAATCACTTACTTGGAAATGGTTTATAATACAAATTAATAACAAAATAGTAAACTTTCCCTCACACTGAATCCATCTCTTGCGAAAATTCAGAAGGCCCACTGACACAAAATTAAAGATGCGCTAATCATGGTGTTGCATGAATTAAGACATTACTGCACAATTTCTTATCACAAAGATAGACACAGAAATTAAATGTTTTATGGTACCCCAGTTGGAAATAATCATCCCCAGACTTGCACTTGAATTTTGGTCCACCTGAATTCTGTTGTTCCACAGTAAAAGAGGTTACACTGAGTTGCAGTAATTCTCCTACCAACTTGGATAGCTTGGTTAGATAACCTCCTTCAGCCTACTTTGAGGATAATTGAACAGAAACAGTTTGATAAAGTGCTGTGAATCCCTCTTCATTGGCATTTTTGACCAACATAGTTTTGGCTCTACTGACACTGTTCCATGGTTAGGCTATTATTTTGTTTGTAATCTTCCTTTTGTTATTAAATGAGGATGTTATGGAACCAAAAATAATATAACCCCAAAATAAGAGCAGTTATATCAAGACTGAAAAAGATCAACAAATATACATCAAGCATGATATACTACCAATATAGATGAAAAACAGAGAATATTGAGACCTTTGAGATCCTTTTTATCCTGCTAGTATATTAAACGCTTTCACAGGCAACTATACCAAATGAGAACAACAATCTATGTATTCTGGCTCCTCTAAGAATAACAAAAATAAATCAAGACACGCCTAGAATTATTTTTTATTATGAAAAAATTCAGAAGGAATGAAATAGCAGCTACATTCATACTGAAAAATAACAGATTCCAAACTCAAAGCACCCAACTGTGGCTTCTTTAAAAACACTGACAGTCTCCAACACAGAATTCCTGAGTTTTGTAAACAATCTCTCACCTTTATTTCAGACAGTGGAGGAGAGAAGCTGGTGAGAGGAGACTATGAACAGCAGTCAGTGTCACAGAAAAATGGCAATACTCCAGGATTAAACCAACTCTGTCTAGAGATGCCAACACACAAAGGGACATGTTATCTGTAACTTGAAGTGGGTGATATGTGACAGCTGACGCAAAAAGAGCTGATGCCCAGGTAGAAGAAAGGGAAATGAAATTATTGCATGGCTACTACAAGAGACTGCAACACTTCAAGATTGCTTGACTGCATTTTTTCCCTTCTCTTCTATTGCAAACAGTCCGCATAATCTCATAGGAAACCAGAACACTGTGGTCATTTGCCAGATACAGAATTAAAAAAGGTTGGGATGTGGTTTTGTTACACATTGAATCTAGCTGGTAGAGATCTGGCAGTTTTTTGCATTACCGACAACAAACCAGAAATAGGGTTGAAGGAAATAAGATAAATGTTGATTTGAAAGTCTAAGAGCCAAGCTAGGAATGAGTACCCCACTGCAGCTTTCAGCCCATGTTCAGAGGCAAAGACATCCAATAATTCTCAGCAGTGAGCCGTGGGACCATAAATACAGCAACACTCTGAAATCTTCATGGATTTCCATTTAGTATTCTTACATCGTGAGTAGAACATGATATTTACCAGTGATTGATATCTGAGGAATGAAATCTATCTTACACCGGATTATTTATTTATAGATGAAGAGTCCTGCAGCTCTGCCTGGAGACTGTGGGTAAGCGCTGCGAAATGGAACAGATGCATACACCTCATAGTCAGCATCAAATTGTGACCTCCTATCTAAAATTCCTTAGGTAGTTACCTTCATTCAAACTTACAGCCATAACAATGGTTTACTGATGTTAGGAGAAGAGTGCAATCAAGAACTCCCATCTCTTTCTCCTAGCAGAGGTTCTTTCATGGCTCATATTCTTCCTTCTTCAATTGTCTTGCACACAAAAAGAGCCATCAATAATTTTAACGTATCCTCTCAGTTCCCACAGCCGTATCTGTAAACATATCAGACAGTGAATCCAGAAAAACCACACACATATGAGCATGCTTCAAGTCAACCTTATTCTTCTGCTTGAACAAAAGACTAAAGCATATCTGCAGCTTAGTGTAACATTTACTATTTGAGGAAAAAAAAAAAAAGAATGAATGTGATTTATTAGTGTCTGTGCCCACTAGTATTTCAAAATTATTAGAGGGCAAGTGTGACCACACTGAATATTAAAAATCTGTTCTTCAAAATGTTATGACTTTCTGATTAAGGGATGATTCCTCAGTAATAAGGAAGAAGTAAATTGCACTCGTGGCAAGGACCCACCTTCAGTCTTCCATTCCTTGGGTGAAAGCTTCTAACAATAAACTCCCATACATCTATACTCAGCATAGAGAAGGGCAATATCCACAGAGATACTACTATGGGTTATGCTCTTTATATTCATAAAAGTTCTTTAACAATGAAAACTATAATATAAAGTGGTATTCATATATGACACATCAATCTTCCATTCAGAGTTAACTTGCAGATCTGAAAGACAAGCAGAACTTTTTTTTTCTACATCACAGTTACATCTGGGAGAATTTCACTGGAATAATTAAAATACATAAATAAACATTTTAATCTTCAACTATATCAGACTTTAGAAACATGCTAGCCTACCTGAACTCACATTTAACTATTTGATACCTAGAAACTACCAGGACACTCCTTCAGGACATGCTGTTGTACTGACTATCTTTATATCTGCATCTCCAGGCAAGAACATGATTGATAGAGACAGTTACCCCAGCAGAATCATAATCAAGACCGCAGTCCTCTGGAGAAATAAGAACAAATAGTAACAACAGTTATGCTTTACCATCCTGCTAATCAAGAATCATCTCTGCTTTCTTCTAACTTTATATTTTTTTCCTTATTAAATACATCCACAAAGTTGAAGTTGCAGAAAGCCAACCATAATTAAACAGCAGCGTGATGGGATAGGTGAACCACATGAACATTCAGCAGGTCTGTTTTCTGTCCATTTTCTTCCTTTTTTGTGTGTGTGTGTTGAGTTGTTGTTCTTGTTAATATATAAATCTATTTGAAGCTGAAGAACTTAAAAATGAAGCGGAAAGCAGAAGCTTGAAAGAGCAAAGGAGAATTTTATCATTCCAAGGATGCAAGAATCACAGCATTTCAGACCACTGTTTCCTGAAAACTGATGCATTTGTGAATTTTGGTGGGAAAGGAAAACTATAAAAACCTGCTGGTGATTTTTGTGTTTGGAAGCATACGAAACATGTTGCTGTGGACCAGTGGGAAATATTAGATGAAAAGTCAATGGAGAAGGGCTGGGTAAAAGGTTGGATTTGAACAAAAGGAGGTGAATCACTGTGGAAGTGAGCAAAGCAGTTTATACTGATGCAGAGAGATTTACACTTCTCTCAGCCCTGTGTTCATTCTGCAGTTTATAGATAGGAGATGCTGGAAGAAAAAAATGAAGCTTACTGCATCTTCTGGTGCTAGGTACTTTAAGAGAAGGAAGAAGTAGAGAAAAGGAAGCATTACAAATGGACAAGGCAGATTCTTACATGTAAAGAGAGAACAGCACATCCTTCCAAACACAGAAGATATTTGCTGCCCCGCTCCTACACCGAAGTTCATGAGACACCACATTCTGTGTTAAGCCCTTAAAAATGCAGGTAAGAAAATCCTTTGTGAAGATGAGCTCTTCAGATCTTCCAAAATAAAAACACTCATACTAAACTGATTAATATTACATGGCAAGAAATATACCTATGGTAAATAATTCTGCTGATGCAGTGCAATTTGCAATCTTATTTATTGCTTTTCAAACATGTTTATTCAGAGCCTGAAGTAAACAACCAAATGTTCTTCCATCAGAAAGTGCAAATCAACCAAGTTAGTTAAGAATTATTCTAAGAACACTTAATAAAATCAAGGTTCAATTACTGTCTTTCTATTTCAAATGGGAAGAGGTACAGCACAAACAGTCTGTGCGATAAAAGCCCAACAGCAAAACCTCTACACATACCAAAGAAAATAATGTGTCTGTGCAGCTACAACAAGAGCAATTTTCAGCTCCTTACACCGCTCATGCGGTGCACTTTGCCATCATCCCTCTTGCATAAATCTGTACGTTGTAATTCTGCATTTCAATGGATCAGTTTGTATGCTCTGTATCTGCAAATGAGCCAGATAATACAGAATGTGAAAAGTGATTTGTGCTATCAGTGACATCAGGAGTTTTGCAGCTGTAGTTATTAACAGATATTTTCTCATCCAGCAGCACTGACTAAAATCAATCATTCTGATAACTAGGCATGGCATGAGCTGTCCACCCTGTCATTTCAATCTGATTAATCACACATACACAGACCTTTACCTTAAAGGAGCAATTGTTCACATTTAATCACAAAGATACATTCAAGCACAGCATCGCAGATTACTAAATTTAAGTGCAATTTATGTCTTATATTTTGGCAAATACAGTTATGATAATATGGCTTTGGCATATAGATATATTGTTTCATTCGTTTTACAAACATTAAAATCCAAGCTAATGTATTGCACTTTGAGTCATTTATCACATCAGATTTGCAGCTTTTGAAGCTTCAATTTACACATATCTTTATCTGCAGATTTATCCTAATAATCCAGGTACAGATAAGTTATTAGTTATTACGTCTTCTTCAGATTGTGTTTGCCAGACGGCATCATCTTGAAACTCAACATCATTTTACCTGAATATTCTACATTTATTCTATCGTGTTATTAACTGGTCCTTCTTTTGTATCAATTTTCCTTTTTAACCTTGGAACTAAGCATAGCTCTTCACTTAGTTATGCCAGACTTCCTCTCTCTCTCCTTTTCTTGCCTCCTCCTCATTTACAAGTCTCACAAGAGAGTGCTTACCTAGCAAAAAGCCCCACAAGTCTAAGTAGATTTCCCTAGTGAAAACATACTGCTGTGAGAAAAACAAGTTGAATTTGAGATCTACTGAATTGGTAACAATTTTGAATCTACCATATCCTGCATTGCAGAAATACTTCTCAATTAGGCCTGAGTGCACAAAAGCATTCAGGTGTCCTAAAGTCCATTACTATTCAGCAAGCCACACACACATGTTTCACCTTCAGTTCAGAAGCAAACGAAATATAAAACTGCACTGAAAATTGCACACAAGCCTAAATGTTCTGCAGATATGAGGAACATAACCATAATCTTTGGCTCTGCTGCTAAACGGTAGTCATAAAAAGCAGACAACTGTGTTTGTGATTTGTTTTGCATATCCAACAGGTAATTCCTTATGCTTTCACATTCGTCAAAGGTACAAATCCACCAAAATTTTCCAAGTGAATCTGTTTTTTCTGAAGATTCAAAACCATATGCTGGAAATTTGTTATTATCTGTACCTAAGCTATATAATACGCCTTATAATGTGCAGTTTTTCAAAGACTATTTTACTTGAATCTACATATGAATTGCTTAATTAATAGACATAGATTTTAATTTTAAATTAATTTAAATATTTTATTCAAATAAAGAAAAAGGTTAGCAGTTATATAATAGATATACCTATATAGTTACATAATAGATATAAATTGTTTTTTCTTTCATTTGTAGCCCACACAGGATGGGCTTCAGTTTTGACTGCTGCCCAGCTGGGATCTTGGTAAATGACAAGTTGGGTAGGCTGAACAGCAATTAAAGTCTTGCAGGAGAGGAGAAAACACTCTTCTGCCAGAGAATTTAGAAGAGAAAAGCAAAGTGTGGAAGGCAACTAGAAAGTCATTTATGTATAAATAAATTGCTGACACAGATTCATGAATGGAGTGTAAGTAATTACTCAAATGTACAGCACATTTATTTCCTCAATCCTGAATTGGTATATAGGAGGATATTGCTTTCTATCACATGTCATGCACCACATTATAATACTTCCAGAGGCTCAGGCACCACTTGGTAATGCAACAAACAGTCACTAGGCAGAATTTAATGGGATTGCAATTGTCATTAAAAACATTAATGTAAGAGTTCATTAAGATTCAAAAAACTGACTTTCCAAAACATGCCTCATCATTACTCCCTGAAATACTTTTTAGAACAAGAAGAACTGTGAATATTACTCTACCCACCCAATTTAGCAGCAGAACAACAACATCTTAGGTCTTGATACTGCAGTGCACCATTATCAAGGAAAAAATGAGTATTGATGAACTGCACAGCAACCTACTTTTTATACATATATAGAGTATCTTATGCTGATGCACTACAAGTAAGCACTCTCAGATCTCTGCCTATAAGACTCTGAAAAAAAAAAGGGGGGGGGCAAATATGTGGGTTTTTGTACATATAATCATAAACAAATCAGGAATCTAGAATAGGCAGCCTCAGATCAGAATGCCTAGTATGCTGTGCATCTCCATAGTTGCTGACATCTAAGGAAAGTGTACAATGCCTGCCACAAAGTGAATGTGGATTACATCTTTCAAATCATGGGTTGCAACTGCACCATTGTCCTTAATAGCTATTCATTAGCTGTTGATTTTCAAGACTTTTGAAGTCACTTTGTATTTTTGAAAATTGTTAGCTTGCTAAAATGTCTTGATTCCTCTTTTTTTTTTTTTTTTGCTCTTATCAGAATCCTTTATGTCTGATGCTATATCTATAACCTCTCATCCTGTATCTAGAAATTGGACCTGCACTGAGTGATGGCAAAAAAACAAACAGTACCAATACAGTCCATGGCAACTTTCTCTGCTTGAGACCACACTCTTGGACAGCAGCCTCCTGCTTTTGCGTTTCCTAATGCAAAGACACAAACTGACAAATAAACATGAATAGTTAATTCTGAACACACATACAAAAAAAAGTGTTCATTTTTAGCCTCTTGATATGAAACACCTACTTCTATTGTATAAATTCTGTTTAAAGAGTTGAATACCACAATGTATCACAGAAGCGAGGAACTTCAGTGATGTTTTTAATTCTTCCCCCCAAATCAAGAGTATACTTCAAGAGATGTGTCAAGGAGGTACTCTTTAACAATTAAGGAGACTTTCCCTCTACACAAACAGACTATTAATTGTCAACCAATATTTTTTTCCCTATATTTTACTATGAAAAATAGAACAATCAAAAGAGGACACCACAGACAGAGCAGTAGCTTGATGGATTATAAAATATGTTACTTAAGCTGCAGAGGCCCTAGAGAGATCGAGACAATTTAGATGTCAATGATCATTTTGCTGATTAATTGGATTTTAGTACGATGGGCTTTTGCGTTTTTGTTTAGTTGATTGGTCTGCAGGGTTGTTTTTTGGTGTTTGTTTTTTTTATGTTTTAATCAGCCACTGTTCATACCAAATCTGTTTAATTCAATTTTGTTTGTCTGTTTATTCATATGTCTGAAAAACAAATACTGTATTATATCTTCTCAGCTTTGCTAACCCCTTTTGTAACTTCTAACATCTGTATAGACTTCCTGCATAAGCACATTTTCTCCTTAGAGAATTACCAATGATACAACAGTGTGTTGATTATCTACAACTTTGATACGACTCATTTCATAGCAGGGAGATTTAAATTTGGAAAGGATTTCTGTGAAGGTGAAATGTAATGAATCAATTTCCTAATAATCAATCTCCTAATTTTCTGGATTAAAGTCCTCTCTGAGAAACTGTAAATGTAATCAACATTGTGTTTAACAAACTCATGTTAGCCAAACATTTGCAAGATTGTCTTTTGTTTTTGTTTTCCAAGAATACATTTTCTGAATGTGCTAAATTTCAGGTTTTACCATATCTTTTTAAAAATAATATTCATTTTTAATTTACTTCAGAAATAGTAGCCCATTCAGGAAACCAGGAAAGATGAATTTATTGGAACTAAATATGATACTTTAATATCATGTAAGCAATTAACTACAGAAAAATAACCATACTCTATTGCTACCATCTCACTACAATCTAATGAATACCACATAGATGCAGTGCAAGACTTAGCTCTTAAACATGTTCCCGTTCCTATTTAATGTACTTCTAGAAGTCAACATAGTAAACATTCTGGAAACAAAATAATCTACGGGAGAAAAAAAAACTGTTTTTCAACTTTGTTTTTTTTTTTCCACAAGTATACTGATTCTCTCTAAATTTTGGTGAGGACTTGTCACAATAAAAGAAACAAAAACAGTTTTAATGACCTGAATTCTGACATCATTCTTTCCCATATCAGACTCCAAGATACAAAGACTTAAAGGAATGCTCTCCTAGTGATTTAATATGATTTAATATAACTACTAGGCAAAGCGGGGATTAAAGCAGAATAAAGTCAAAGAATCAATACTGTCAAAAAAAGGATCAAGTCCAAACCAACATTTTAAAAAAGGTAATCTGTGCATATTGTATCATCATCTGATGTGATACAAACCAAGAAACTCTACCAAGAATGGAGTACTAAAAACACTCTGAAAAGTTTTTGGCACACTAACTGCATTCTATCATCAGCTGAGATATGGATAGCCAGATAGGTTTGAAAGTATATAGAAATATTTTCTCTTTCTTTCCTTGTAAATGTATTTGTAATTATGACATTGCCTAAATTCTACCCAAAAAAGAATTGAAATCAAAACACTACGCATGCAATATACTGTAATTTATCAGAAAACATCAGAGATGAGCAGGTCTTTCCTCTTAGTGATACGGTCAGAATTGACATTTTTGTCACGTTGCTGCATAAGTCTCAGTTTGTGCTGCTTAAATGCACAGAAATTCAGCTGCATTTCACTGCTGCCTTCTTCCACATGACATTTTACTTTCTTCTATCTGTTTCTTCCTTCTAGTTTTTCATCACATGTGAAAATTCAATGTTTTTCTTCTGTTTGTTGACAGGAAAAAGATGTTACAGTGTTCATGGACTACACGGTCCTAAACATCAACAACAAAAACAAACATCAGAACAACCAACCAAACAAAAAGATCTGGAAAACCACAGGATAAGATCCAGATAAGGTCATCTAATTTCATTTTGAACATGAGGTATAATTTAAATCACAGCATTGATAATGTAGAAATTAAAAAAAAAAAAAACACTACAAATGGAATGTGTTATGAATTGACAGAATCAGATGTGATTTGTGCTGTACCTCTAATTTAGATAAGGTGTAACATAGGCCACATCAACCATATTAAAATTCAAGTTATCCCTTTAAGCATCACAGTCACTAATCAGAGCTGAAGGGGACTGAGCTTTCCTCACAGTATTCATACTCATTTTAAAATGACTTATAATTGAACTATTTTAAATTCAAAACACTTTTCTTTATCTGTCAAGTAACCCTTATGGTTCAAGTAGTTAAACAAACAACATCTAATCTAATATTCTCCAAAATTAATTTCAGTACAGAAGGTGATGAAAGATGGGAAGGTTTCACTATTTTATTGGCATTTTTTAATCTTTTCTTCCAGAATTAAATCTATAGAGCAGCCACTTTATAAATAATGATCTATTTTTAACTGTGTTCCTTATGTAACATTTCACAACACACCTGGTTGGGCTGTTAGCATATGGATATATCTTGAAAAAAAAAAATTATTGCAACAAAAAGCAAGATTTCTTCAGAGAGCTACAGAGAAATCTTGGTTTGCTAAACCAAATACTACTCCTGGCCCCACAGCAGTCATATACAGTCATAAATTTTGTTTACCAGCAATATTTTCTTCACCAAATGCTCACCTCTCACTCATCCAAAACTCTCAACTAAGATTTTACTATTATAACAGACCCACAGAAGCTGTATCAACTGAATTTTCACTTTTTGCTGAATCCCTTGTATTTCAGTCTTTTTTTTTTTTTTCCTAGTAATAAGATTCAGATCATCATGTCACATGTGAATTGTGCAAGATAATCCTTGCTTTCCCAGGCCTAGTGAGGTTACAAAATGGAATTATCAGAATACCAACAGAGATCTTCTCCAAGT
The DNA here is from genome assembly GCA_013399175.1 of Odontophorus gujanensis. Taxonomy (NCBI): domain Eukaryota; kingdom Metazoa; phylum Chordata; class Aves; order Galliformes; family Odontophoridae; genus Odontophorus; species Odontophorus gujanensis. Next base: position 564,889 of record VXAB01003460.1, on the reverse strand, counting down.
CCTACTCAAACATCTGGACTAACAGATTTCTCATTTTGAGTGTCATGTAGACATGTAGAGCAGCCAAAAAGAGAGGCAAAACTTCTTAGGGCAACTTGGATAGAGACAATACAGATACCTATTTTAGCATCTCAAAAGACATCATTTTGTCTTTCATGTGTACCAGGCCAAGCCTGAAGAGACATCTTCCCCTCAGCTTCAGGAGGCACCACACAGAACTTGAAGGGCAAGGCTCTTCCTCTGCTTGAACCACTGCAGCACTCAGGAAACGTGGCTGTGTGCACAAGAACTCATTCATCAGTGTTTGTTTTGTTTAATTCCAATAACAATTTGTTCAGCAATGTCATGCTGTATTTAAAATGTCATGAGGGCATAGAACAAAAGACACCGCTGATATCTGAGGAGGGGATGAAGATAGCCATGAGAGCAGCCATGAGAGAAGCTCTACTCCCTTCTCCAAGGGCATCTAAAATAAATCCATCCTGTTTAGAAAAATGAGAAGAAATTCATAGCTCTGGACAAGAGAAAACATGCATGTTTACAGGCAATGTATGCTTACACCACTGATGCTAAGAGCTCTAACGCACACTCAGAGTAGGTACCAGAAGCATAAGAGACAGCCTGTCTCAGAACTACCATTTCAAATGCATTCACATCTAATTGAATACATGACTCTCCAGCTTTTTCTCATATTTATTTTTGATTCTGCTTATACAAAAAGCCAAGGTCTTGTGACAGGAGTCTCTCCCTCCCTACTTTTCAACATTATTATCAAATCATGCTCTATGATAGGAAGGAAATGGACAGTAAAATGCTTTTAATTCTGAAAAAGAGAAAACTGGGCACTTCTATGAGTGTCTGATTTCACAGTGTGGCCTACAGAATTATCATTTTTTACACGATTCTCAGAAGACTTCTCTCATGAAACTCACATTTTACCCACCTTCCCACCTGCATTCTAAGTCTGCTCAGCCACAAAGCAAAGCACTTCCTGAAGCCTGTTACACTGGAAGAGAAAAGGAGCAGCCACAGAACATACTGTATAAGTTAAATGAATCTTAAGGAAAATAAATCTTTTTTTCTCCTTTAGAAAAAAAGAGAACACTAAAATAAAAAAGAATTTCTAAGGGAGCAAAACTCTGATGTAAATAGCATCACTTAATGTTTTTTGAATATGCTGTTCATCACACTCCTACCTTATTGCAATGCAGTCATTATGCTTCTACTGTTCACTGAAGCTACAAAAGCCTCACATTCCTATCTCCTGCCAAAGGCACAGGTCTGCACATATGAATTTGCACACTGGTAATTCTCTCTTCCAAAGTCAGTCTAGCACTGACGTAAGTGTCTTTCTCCTATCAATGGCAATTAATTATTAGGCAGTTACAAAGCACTTCATAACAGCCCATACTGTCACCATCTTATGAACATTCCAGTTATCCCACTGACAAAAAGAGCATGGAGATGCCAAGTTTTACCACAAAACCACATTTCTTCCATTCTGATGGCATTTCTACTGTTGAGGAAACCTTGCTTTGTTGAAAAATAGCTTCTTCAACCTTCAGTTTCTCACACCTAGTTCCTTAACAAGCGAGAAGTATCTCACCTTGAAGCCCTCTTCCCTTGCTATCTTTCCCCTTTTAGGATGTCAATTAAATTATCAGCTCAGTTATAGAAAAGAAACTTCGTGAACAGCTGTAATAGCAAAATTGCTTGCATTCTTTCACATGCATACCAGTGGAGTTTAACGTTAGGCTCATAAAAATTGTTGGACCTTTCTTCTTGTATTTTCCACAGAAACTGGGAAAAGATGCACATCACCTAATCCAATAAGAGAAAAAAAGAATCCTCCATACGTTGCCTGTTAACCCATCATGCTGTTTAATGGACACACTATTTATACTGCTTTATGCTTGCCATCAAGGTGGTCTCAACTCTACCCATGCCCTTGATCTGGTGCCAGGTAACCCTACTAGGCAGGCATGGGGGCACACCCCTGCACCTCCCCTCCACCACATGCTGTACTGGCTGACAGGGACCAGTTCCCAAACATGCCTAAGAGAATTGAGAGGCATCTGAGAGCTGTCAGATCTCACCAGTGTTAGGTAACAATGCTTCTCACTCCCTGTCCTTACCTGTGCAAAATTACAGCAGAGAAGGCTGGCAAAAAAACAACATTGACAAGATACGTGCATGCCCTTGAAAGAGCCACAATGCTATTGACGTCAAAAAGCAATGGATAGGGTCCCCTGTCAGAGACAGAAAGCAGACATCTGCTTCACTGCAAATGCAAAGAGGAAATCATTATGTCAGGCATAGACTTATTTCAAACTAATTGTTAGTAACATTCAAAGTGCTTAAAAAATTTTACTAATGTAAGTTGTCTACAGTGTCTCTTGATTTCCTGTGTTAAATAACAGTAAGTGTTCAAATAAAGATCTTGGTGATTTCTTATTATTTTATTGTTTAAATTTATCAAGGCTTCTTGATACTCTCCCTGTGCTTCTCCCCTGTTCAATACATTTCTCCCCCCTGCTGTGTGCATCTGCTGTGTGCCTCTCTCACTTGCTCTCTCCCTGCTGTGTACATCCACTATTTCTCCCCACCACTCCTACATACATTTGCCATCTATCTCTCTCCCCTCCCGCTGTGTATATTCACTGCTGCTCCCCTCCCCCACTACATGCATCCTTCATGCATCTTTCTCTGCTTTTGCTATGCATGAGCCTTTTCTCAGCCACTCCTACAGGCACTCAGGGACACCTACCTCTGTCAGCCTGTCTTCCCTCATGCCCTCTCCTCCTTTTCCAATCCCACTTTGTGCATCCCTGAGCCTCGCTTATCTTTACCCTTTTCTTCCTTCCACATTTTGATATCCTAGCTCCATCTCTCACCTTATCTGCACCATCCTTCTCTCATTTTCCTTTGTACAATTTCTCCTCCAGTTCTCTCTGATCTGTTCTCGTAAATTGATTATGCAGGGAAAATGTTCTACTTTTGTTTGCGAGCCCACATCACAAACCATTCAGCACTGTGTGAAACACAATGGTAGCCCACTTAATTTGCAGAAGAATTATTGCTTGCTACAAAAAAAAAATCCCCCAAAACACTTCACTTGTCCTTTTTTCTTATATTATTACATTATTGGGCTTGTTTCCATGTAAGGCACTGTAGTTAAGGTATCCCCACGTATATCTGTCAGGTTCTCATCTGCAGAAAACCTGTTACAGTTCTGATCTAGATTAAATGTTGTGATTTGGGTCAGGTCAAACATAATATATGTGCTAATTACTACAGAATAACTGGGAAGCGATGAAAGATTTTGGTTGTCTACTGCACCTGTGAAAATGTACCCACTAATGCATAGCACAAGTGTAATCGCATGGTTATCTCATTTACTGCTCCCAGGAAAGGGGAGTGGAAGTACCATCACAAGTCAGGAAGAGCAGAGTATTGTAGGCATTGTTTCTGGCCAAGTAAACTTAGTCACAGGTATCCCAGGAGACAAGGCATGGTACCCCAGGATAGAGGCTGAGGTAGGTGAGTTTTATAAGGAAGGAAGCATCTCTCGGGATGGTTGGTGACTGTTCCACATTGTTGCTCATTATTGGTGTAGTGAGTCACCAGAGAAATTTTCTTGGTTAATTTTAGTTCTGCTGTTTCCTCCTGTAACATGAGATGGTTTGTTTTGTTTTCTTATTATAACTCTTTATTTGTGCTTTAGCTAACAGAGGTTACACCTGGCACAACTGCGCAACAACATACAAGAGGTCAAATAGCAAGCCTTCAACATCTATCCCACTGCTCTGCTTAAATCAGCTTGGGGGGGCAACACTGCAGCTGCAGAGATTTCCACTTTCAGCCCATTATAACCAAGGTCTACCTGAGTGGCATTTGTATGAATGTGGCTTATTAGCCATTTAACAGACCACCACATCCAAATAATGCCCAAATCAGTTACCACAACAGCCGTGGCCAAATAAGAAAGGTGAAAGTAGTCTTTCGTCATTTTCGTCCTCCCTTCTAAGTAAACCTGGTAAAAGAGGGAAGCAGAAACTACCTGTTTTCCTGAAAGACAACAGTTCAACTAATGCAACCTCATCCAAGTTTTCATCATTACCAAACGGGATGAACTCTGGTGGCCCACCAGCTCTCAGACTTTTATCCAGTTCTTTTCTATGCTGCTGTGTAACTACTTGTGTATTTTTTTCCATGAAGTTTACTTGCAAAACAATCTTTGAATTGTTCTACTCTCTTGCACTCACTAGCCTGATCAAAAGGTAAAACATCCTTGCTCTGGTTTTAGATAGCTTCTAATTACTGGATTTATTACACATTTATCATGCCCAGTTGATAAATCAACTTGTTTATATATTAGTCTTATCTTTAAGAACAAATGAACCATTTCTTCTTCTTGAATAAAATGAATATTCCATCATAGAGTTTGCTAAAACAAACTTAAATTTTCTTTCCTTACAAGTACACAGAATTGTAAGTTAGTATTTTCAAATAATCTCTCCAGTGTGTTGAACAATTACAAATAATTCCTTTCTTTTGTACAGAATCAAGTTTGAATTCACTCTACAATTTCATTTCCCTTTCTAACTGATATACAATAAAAAATGTCTTTCTCATTTAGTAACCAACTAATTGACCTAATTCCTTCTTCCTGCATGGTCATACAGTAGACATTACTGTTATTGGCCCATATTTTATGCTACATAATTTCCTTTCATTGCATTACTCTCATCCTCAGGTCTATCCAGGCTTTCCTGTATGTAATTGTAACCATTCTTATATTTGTGTCTTCTACATACATGCCGTACCTAGCTACATATACTCTGATATTTTTATTTGCCATGGTCACTTCCACAGTTACCCATTTTACATGGGATTAAAGTCAAGAGCATCTTCCTAACTCTTCTGGACATCTCTAGTCCATATTTCTCTTCCATTCTCTGCAGGTGATTACATCTGAGAATCAGAATGGTACCAAGGCATAAGCAAGGCTGGGGCAGCTCCTGCATGCCCTGTTATTCCAAACCCCTGGAACACAAAGGAGTCATTTCACAGGTGAGGCAGGTGTTTCTGGCTGTTCCTCCCACATGTGCAATATTGTCACTAGAAGTGCACAAGAAAACACTACCAGAGACTGGAATTTGAGCATGCGTATATTTATGTTGTAGACATGCAAATATATGCCCACATCAGAGCCTTGCTCAGATTTTCTAGATCATCAACTACTTAAAAACAGATCAGAACTATAAAGCTTCCATCTGCTGGTTCTGACTCTAAACTTGGACAAAAAAAAGTATAGATTTCTCTACAGGCTTCAGACCAAGAAATATTTAGCCAAGTGTCCTATTATTGCTGTGCTTTACTAGGCAAATTGGAAATACTTCTGCAACTCCTCAGAAATTATATTGAACCATATGTGAGTTGGTAATACAGTCATTAAAATATTCACTGACATTAAATTCGATTTACTTTTCCTCCATCACAGAGAGTGCTGATTTTGTTTGTTCTTCTTTTTAATGAGGCAGAAATTTATATTAAAATGCACGATCACACCTCCTTTACATTTTGTATTAAATAAGTAAATTTTGTTTTAAGTGTGCATGATCAATGTCATTGTAGCAGGAGGAAAATTTGGCAGCTGCACTGAAGAAAGGGATGAAGGATTTAGTGATTCAAAAAAAAATGACCAGGGACTAAGAATCAGGCTCAGTTACTGAATACCTTCGTGAAAGTGATGAACACAACAATGGATAATATTGCCACTGATATTTTTATCATGCAGTTTGAGAGCTGACACTCCAAAGAGATAATAAGAATGGTCCAAAAGATCAAAGTTCCTGTCTCAGGCTTTCTGCATTCTCAAGGAAATGTTGACTCAAGAATAAATTGATGTACTAATATTTAGAAGTGTTCTTTTCCTTGTTCAAAGAACTTCAAAATTCATCTGCACGACATTGTGCTAATGCTGATTCTACAGTGAATCACAGAACAGGTAGGTTCATGCCTATACATATATTCTTAAAAAGCGAATGGGGATATTTCTAATGAAAAGCACTTTATAAACATAATAGAACAGTGGGAAACTATGAGAGTTGTTCTTCTGCACATTAAAAAAAAAAAAAAAACACTAATATTTGTTATCTTCCTGTAGTTAAAAACTGCACTTGTGTTTTACAGAATAAGTCACCATAATATCTCAACTAGACTAAAAGTAATTTTACCTTGGCCATCTAGAAACAGGTCAAAATAGTTTTGAATTTCCTGCCTCCTTTGCCAAACAAACACTCTTCATCTGAGAATATATTTCCATGCCCTGACGGAATAAGTTGCTCACAGGAGAGTGATCTAACAAAAATGACGGAGGCTCAGCATATGAATGTAAAACTGATTGCTTGACCTCCTCTGTAACACAGCTCATATCATGCATATGCACCTGAGAAGCTATTACGATTTGCACATCTTCTGTCTGAATGACTGCCATCCTATCTATAATAACTTTACCAGTTAAATCACCATCTGTTTCACAGGCTTTCTAATGTTTATATCTCCCTTTTCTGTCCTAGAAAAAGAATAAAATTGTTTTCCTGTATTGTCTGAGAAGCAGTACCCTTGCACTCAGCTGGAGAGCTAAAGTATCTTAACTGTCTCTGTCAAACCAAGCTATATAGGCACAGACTTTAGCATTTGGATGTAAAGTGAAATCCATGATACTGCTTCCCACTTATAAAGCAAGATAAACAAAGAAACACATGACATATTTTCCTTCCTCCTTATCTGGAAAATTTTTTCAACACTGATGTAGCAGATGATAACTAATGTATAAGAAACAGATCCCTGGCAAGTACCAATGGAAATGACAGGACATTGACACAGATCCCATGTAGGTCTTTGCTCAATATCACCAAAGGAAATTGGGGTGTTCTTGGCCAAGCTATAAACCTCAAGAATGATAGGCTTTGTTTCCTATGAAGTAATCCAACTGAGATAATGTAGCTTCCATACTGCCATTCAATTTGTCATTAAATAATGATAAATAAATGAAATAATAACTAATAATACAAAGCCATGTTGACCTAACCTTGTCTACAGAACTCAAGGATATGGTTCACATGCCTTCCCAACATCAAGGGAACCCATAATCTCATTCCTCACTTTTTTACTTTACAATTATAAAGACAGACAATGCTGATAATGTGAGGGTCAGAGATCTAGCAGTCTAGCAGGAGGGGGTTCAGAGGGAGCCTTTTCAAAAGATATCTCAATCTGGATTTGCAGAAACATTCCGGCACAGTCAGAATTGCTATTCAGCTCCCAGGACTCCAGATTAAAAAGTCAGAGCAGAGATCATAGGGGCTATATATAAAATCTTTCACACTGCACAGGATTAAGATTAATCAGTTTGTCTCTCTTTATGTCTCTCCTAGACTTAATAAGAATCTTCTGTTTTTGGTTAATGCTGAAAAATGCGTTACTCAATTAAAATGACAAATACGCATTAGAAACTGACCGCTTACAAAAGAAGCTTCTGCTATGCTTCTGTATGCTGCTCCATTATTCAATTTTACTGACATGAAGAAAAATTACTTTCCCGGAGTTGTTTGTCATAGTCTGTTCTCCTCCCTCTCCATGACAAGCAGTTCGCAGAGCTGGCAATATGGTGCCATCTATCAGAAAGCACAGAGGCAAAACAGTTGTGGGATCATTTTCCTAATGTGCAAACACCCACAATGTGCACATCTCTCACACACACGGTGCTTTTGTCAGAGAGATTCAACATCTGCTGGAAGCTGGACCCACATCTGAGGTGGAAAAATTTGTTGAATAAAACATTAGCACTGAGAACAGGCCCTTCCTATTCCACATTGTGGTTCCACTCTCTCCAAAGTTATCAAAAATCTTCAAAGTGGGCAATTGTGGCAATTGCAAGAAAACATCTGCAGAACAAATCCAATCCTTTCCTTGTCTCAGAGTGGGGTTATCCATACTGAACCCCTTCCCACCCACCTTTTACTAATTGCTAGTAGCAACATCTCCACAACTTCTTTTCGCATACACAATCAATACAAACAATAGTAACCTTGAATCTGAGTCAACTTTACTGTAGCCATTAATCAAAAAGGTTTTTTTTGATCAGTCAAGCAGGAGTTAAAATCTTCAAAAGAATTCTTATTGCCAACAGATACAAAAGTTACCTGCACAAAAGGGAGAGAAAAAGATGAGTAGCAGTATTGAGAAAATTTGGGGTAGAATTATTGAAAAAAGATGATCTAAGAAAAAATTTAGAATAAATTATCTAAGGGAGAATGAAAGGGGAAATTCCTATAGCACTGAAGTTTCTCAATCCATTGCTAGACAATAAATGAAAGCTCTTCTGCTACTTAAAGACACTGCAAAGTGTTCTCAAAGAAGAGTTCCATGGGAATTTGAAACCAAAGCAAGTCTCCCACACTGGTTTCCCAGGGCAAAAAGCAGGGCATTGGAGGCTTTGAGATGTTAACCTCTTTTTTGTTTTCTAACTCTCTTTTAATTGCAAGATTATTAGCAGGGAGAATACCTCAAGCACACTGACTTTTGTCAGCTCCAAATGAAAGAAGTTCCAAACGTTCAACAGGAAAGCAGAAGCTGGCATTGCTGCACTGTCTTCTCATCTGCAAAAGGAAAGAATCCATGTACAAAGTCAGTGCACTCTTGCTAATAAAGCAAGCAACAGCTGAGCAACTCTGCTGCATGAAGCATCTCTTCTCATCTTCCTTGTAGTCACCTTCAAAAGTCACATCAGATTTTGAAGTACGGGGCACTGAAACAAATGCTCAGTGTCTTTTAAAGTGTACAGAAATGAATGTGCTGACAGACTCATCAATTTCTAAAAACCAAGGTGACAGAACTATCAAAGACCCAGAGAAGTAACCACTGCGTTGTCTTGCTGATCTTCTGTTGATGTGCAGAGGAATGCAGGAGCCACAGGTCTTATTACAGAGAAAGAGAGCTTTGTTCTGGTAGCTTTCCAAACAACGGAGAATGAACTTTTCCAGTGCAGCTGAAACAATACAATCATGGGTGTTGTTTTTTGTGATGTTCGAGCTGCCTCCTACAGAACCAGTTCTTTCCTTAAACACAAAGAGATGGGAAAAAGATAGAGCATGGGTAGCTGGGCTTTCATCCACACACTCAGAAGCACTCCTTATTAAAGGAAAGATGTACACTAAAAATAATAGTGGTAGTCTGCATATGTCCATTACTGTGCTATTTGCTGCTAGATGAAAGTTCAAATAGTGAGACAGCTACAGAGCCCAGGTCTCTTACAAGATAAGAAGCCCACTGAGTGCATGGAGACACTGTGATGAACAAACACAAGGAAAACCAGACCCCCTGAGATCTGGATAACACATCTTCTGGGGCACTCAAATCCCCCCGAGTGACTTTTGTCCTTCATCTTTACCCTCACACAGCACAGACTCTCAGAAAGCTGCTCTGCCATTCCTGCTGCCCTTCCATGCTCTCCCTCACTTTTTATTTCTCTTTTGTTTGTTCCCCCCTTGCTCCCCCCTCTTTTGTTTCTCAGACAGAACAAGAGAGAAAGAAAGATGATGGGTGACCTGAGGACAGGATCAATCTAGATATCGAGAGAAAAGATGTCTGACATGACCGTCAGTACTTTACACAGGCAGGATGATCTATAACACTAAGTGTCCTAACTATCTACTCTGTGACAAAAGAAGTAGTCAAAAAAGTGATTATTCTGAGAAAAATCCAAGTGTGAGTCTGAGGAAAAATATATATGGAATAACACAATATTAATCACCTCATAGGACATTCATTAGTTCTAATCAGAACGTCTTTTGCTTTAAGTGTGATATAGAAAGCCTAATTTAAGCCAGTTTAAATTTCAAACAAGAAACAGGTAGTAGAGAAATTAGTATGCTTTATTTTTCTCCCTGAGATCAGTAGACTAAACAGAATCTCCAGAAGTAAACAAGAAATAATAATGTATTATGGAAAAAATATTTTCCTGCAACAGATAGCCAGTATAAAGATAAGAAAAGTTAGTGGTTAAGACTGTTACTTAAAAAACATAATTAAAAAACTGATAAAAAACAAGGACAATTGGAGCTATGATTTCAGCTGTCTTTTTAATTAAGGTATTTTACTTCTTGAAAGGAATTGCAGTAGCACAAAAGAAATTGAACTGCATTTTTTCTCAACTGCCTGACATAACTTGTCAATTCACAGTCAGACAAAATGAAATGGAATCTGCAATGCTGAACCATTGGACCATATATTAATCAATCAGCTTTCTGAACTGAGCTCCTTATTTATCTATTATGAAATCTAGATTTGCTTTATATAAAGAGGAATGTATAAAGTTAATAACGAATACACTGCAATAGCAAAAACTGTTAGTTCCTTTATAAACAGTATAAATTATTGTAGAAATTAAAGAAGCAAATTCACAAAGGGGCAACAGTGAAACAACTGAACATACTAAAAATCCTAAGAAAAAAAAGGACATAATAGGCATGCAAGATCCAAAATACTGAACTCAAATCTAGCCTCTTTTGTACCTGTACATCTTTACCCTTGCAATATAAATCTTTCTATACGCTACACTTACACTATGCCCACTTCTCTTTGCCTCCATATGAATTTGTATCAACAAAATACTCTCAGTACTGACAGTTGTAGCTCATCTTCATTTTCTACTCATTTGGCATGCTTATTATTTTAAAACAGTGGTTCATTTCACGTTATTTAGAAAGGTTCAAAAGCTCTGAAGAAGAGCAATGGCTACAGCACAGAATGCAATAGCACTTCACTGTGGGCACTGACCACGGCTGCTGTCCTTACCTGCTGCTGCTGACTACCACCTTCTCCCTTGGGTTCACTGGACTTACAATGAAGCTTTCTTTCAGTTAATGTAGAGACAATTCTGATTCTCATTTTGTCACCTGGCAAAATGAGAGTCAACCATCTGTTTTATATGCTTCCTTGTTTAGCTTCTTAAAGACCAGTAACCTTTTAAGGTTGCTGAGCTATTTTATCCTTTCCAAATGAGAAGTTAAACATGACAGCAGACAATGCTGAAGCTGAGGGTCTCACTGAATTTAGAGCTAGCCTGAAGCCTCTGCAAATTTCTTTCCCAAAATATCCTGACTCCCAGATCCTGGCTCTGAACTGACCCTACTGTCAAAATTTCACCATATGCCACCTTTAACAGGAGTACTGCAGGCTGTTCCTTCCAGCCCAAAGCACAGTGCTTGTAAGGTATCTAGGCAGCCACTTCAATTCATTTTAATTTGAACAGGAAGGACCTCTCAAGTGTAACAGAGGAGATATTACAATATCTACAATAGTCTTCTTTACCAGACTGCCCTACATAGTTTTGTGCCTGTGATTTGGAGTAACAAGTGTCTGTATGCAGTTTTAGGAGGATGTGAACTGACTAACTGCACACAACACCCAAAGCAAAAAGTGATGGAAACCACAGTCACATCACTGAGACAAACAGCAATACTGCTTTCTCAAAAGGAAAGAAACTCTCTCTGAACACTCTCTCTTCATTATGCCCCCGCCTCAGCAAGGATCTTTATCCCACCACTTCCCCAGGTCTGAATTTTTCCTCCAGAGCAAACACCTCCCACTGCCTTCCTGTCAGACGTGGGGAGAGAAAGGCTTTTTCGGTTGAGAGGTGGCAGATGGCACACTCAGAGCTGAGATGCCCCAGGATCCTCTCCCCTTGGTTGCCATGGTTCGTTAAAGCAGGCAACAGCAATGCCAGTGCTCGAGGACTGCCCGTATCCCTGTCTTTCTTCCTGCAGTGGCAGCAAAGGCATTTCAAAGGAATGGCCATTAATCACAGATTTCTTGATTTACCCTGACTGGCCATTAGGTGCCCTGAAGAATTGATACCACAGCCACAAGACATTTCCACCGAGCACCACATGTCCCCAGTCACTGACAGCACAGGGCTTTAGCAGAAATGTCAGTGTTCACAGCACTAAGATGCAGGAAAGAAAATGTAGAAGCTCCTAACGTATAAATAAAGGGGAAAAAAAATTCTTTTTTCCTTCATACTAGGAAAATACCTAAGGATATAATTCAGCAGTCACATAGAATACCACACTGCTATGCCATACATTATAAACATACCTAATGCTTTAAAACAACAATCAGAAAAACAAATAAAATCACAAAAATACATATGTACACTTTTTTTTTTTTTAAATACAAATCAAATACTCAGTTCAAGTGTATGTAAGTATGTACAAATACCTCAGTTTACCAGAAAGAGAAACTATAAAACTATGTTTAAACAGAACTATGGCACACATGCTAACCCATGCTGATGAACAGTAGCTCTACAAGGGCAAGGTTTACCTTTTCAAATATCTGCCTCTATAAGCAATTTTAAAAAACTACCAAAAACAGGAAAAAAAAAAAAGAGAGAAAAAAACCCCTACAACTTTCAGGAAGTATTTTTATTCTCATTCTCAAATATAATAATAAAAAAATTTGAATTATTAAAAAATTAAAAAAATAACAATAAATAAAAATATAATAACCCTTGCAATTGTACTACCTGTAGACTTTGATGGTCAATATTGACTCAGAGTTTTATATTCTTTCACTGTATCACAGATAAACATGGGGTTCTTCATTCCTTCCACTTCGCTTCCTTTTATTAGGTGTAAGAAAACACAAACCCTAGACCACAAGCCTTTCAACATCACATGCCTATAATTTTGCACCATCCCTTACACAATACTTTGGTTATGTGGCTCTTTCCACAGCCCTTAGCATCATCAAGTGACTGGAAACCAAACTAATTCAGCAATCAGCCTGAGGATTTGATGAGTTTCTGGATGAGGGCTGGGGTAGGGAGGAAAAGGGCCACAGGAAGAGCTGCGAATCACAGTACTCTGTCCTGCAACACCACATTAGGAAAGCATTGTAAGCAGAAAGGATAATGCCCTGGAGACTATTTTTACATGTACAAGAAATGTGATTTAAATAAAAGAAAAGCTGAATGCCAAGATGCCTAGAGGGTCAGACAGACTCTTTGTGAACAGCCAGACAGAAACAAGACACTGGAAAAAAACATTCAATTGCCACTGTGGATCTTGCTGTTAGTTATTAGGCTAAGAAACAATGCAACCTGCACAGCAGAAAAGGCCTAGCTTCAAAATGGATATAGCAACTCTGAGTATATATGGGCATCCTCAGACAAATCATCTCTCAGCTTGTTAACGGAAGGTTATATGTCCTGGCAGCTCTCTGGAGACTGTGTTGTACAGACCAAAACCATCACTGTAGCAGTTTCAGCTAATAGGCCTCTCTGCTTTCTAATGGCTCCAAATATATCTCTCGTGATACAAGGTACTTGTGTTGAGCTCAATGAAGTTTTGGGGATAAGTCACTTGCCAAACATCAGTGCATATTATTTGTACATGCCTGGTTCAGAAAAGCAGTCAATATCAGCTTTCTAAAATCAGAAAATGTCTGGTAAGAAGTTGCATCAAACTACAGAAGGTCAATACCAAGGTACAGAACAGACCCAGCAGTAGTCCCATGTCCAGCAATCATCCTAGTACCCCAGCAGCATTCACAAAGACTGTTTGAGCACACTAAGTACTTCATTTACCATTCACAGATGACAGAAGAAGTTAGCATTATTTTAAACACTATCTCAAATTATTAATAATTTTAATAATATTTTAAAAACACCTGATGTATATCTCTGTACAGTAGACTAAAAAAGCCCTGTATTTTAAATAACTTATTTTGTAATAAATAACAGTAGCACAGGTATGCGCCTCTGTCCCCAATTAAAAAGCCCCAAGAAATTCATCTCTGCTGGCATTTCGGGTAAAATTTTAGCAGAGTCTCCAGTCTGTCTAATTGCTATGATACTGCTCGCAGCCTGCTTCAAAGCACAGAGCATATGGCATCCTCAAAGGATTTGATATCATTTCTTCTTTAAAACGTGCAAGTCAGTTGGTCATTGTTACCTCTCTGTGGAATTACTCAAACAGCTGCTACCTCCCAACTAAGGGGTAAGAAAATCTTTGTCTTTTTTGTTGCTGTTAATTTCACTGACACACTTCTGTCACATAATGAGAGTCAGTAATATGCCTATAATGCCTTTTAAATGTTGCACATTTGATCCATGGTATAAACAACACTTTGTTGCAGACTGACATCTACAGAGGAATGGCTTTCATGTTCTTTGCAAAGTAGGCGGCATCATGAGGCACACGTTTTAAATTGCAAGAAATTCATTTAGTATCTAAACCTATATGGACAATGACACGTTGTTGATGTTCACTTCAACAGGAACACAAGAGCAACTCTTGAGCCCTTTTATACAGCATAAAATGTATCTTCTTTAGAAGTATGTTAAACTACCATCAAATAGATTAGTTCTCTTCAAACCATCTTTTATTTGTCAAACAGGAATTCGCTAAAATGTACTTTTAGCTTACAGCTGGAAAGTGGATGTGCCTAACAATACCTTATTCACTCTACATACAGCCAGGTTATGAATTTCATAGTTTTCTGAGCTCTTATCTTCCACGGTTCAGAGATTCCATCTCTCCTTGATCATCAGGGTACCGCCCCAAACTGAACCTCTTTTTTTTTTTTTCCCCCTTTCTATTCTTTCAAACTGACAAATTTTTCATTCTCATCCAGAAGATTAATGAAATAAGGGAGAAAAAAAAAAAAAAACACTATCAAAGATACAATGACAAATGACTAACAAACCCCACAAATCTCACAACATAAAGAAAAAAAATAAATGAAAACAAGAAAGGGAGATAATCAAATCATGATTGCGCACCTTAGGTACTGTATATGAACACCATGTTCTCCCATTTGTGATGGGAGGAATAAAGTCCCAAATACTTTTAAATGAACTTGCAGAGACATTATTCTAGGGACCATCCTGGATCAGAATAGTTAACTAAGTTGTACTCCCTCTTTTTTCTTTCCTTTTAGTTTTAGCAGAATATGTATTATCTTCTCCTACTGTGGAAGAAAACTAGCAAAAAACAGTTAACTTGCAAAAGTTTCCAAAACAAAAATGTATTATTTTCATAGACTGAAGACTGTAGTTTTATTGTGGTTTACTAATAAATAAGTTATAGATTAAAGAAATGCAAAAAGTCCCTCTTCATACTTCAAAGGTTCACATTAAACCATATTTTCAAAAATTTTATCAATTCCAAGACACATATATTGAACAACCTGCTCAGAAAAAAAAAAAAATAGTCTATTATTTTACTATGTGTTAAGTTCCAAGAGTACATTCTTGGCCCTGTAACAGATGTGAGAAAACAGGCAATAAATTACTGAAGAATACTAACTATGTAAAAGATACAAAATGACACAATAAAGGAAGAATTCACAAAGCATGCAATCCGCAGTACACTATAGCCAGTGGGAAACTTTCCATTGACTTCAAAGACTTTAGATATCTCCTAACAGGCATAGATCAGAAAAGGTTTTGGTTTAATACAAATCCACCCCACCCCACCCTTCAGATGTAATAGCAGAGGCAGAGAATATACATGTTCAATGTGAAACATATTAGAAACCCAGCAAGCACAGCATTCAACAATTTCACCAGTACCAAAGATTCAAAGAATTTATTGGAACTTATAATACCCTAGGATATGTCCTTTCATGTTTAGATCCTGCACAAAACTCAAAAATGTGAAATAATAAAAGGGGGGGGAAGGGGTGGAAATCACTGTGCTGAGATGTACCATTCTTCCTAGACTTCTATAGTTTCTCCTATTCCCATACTCTCATAGAAAGACATCTGTCATCTTTTTTTATCAAAACTATCTTCTTTTTATTATGGCTCCCTCCCACAAAAATATTTCTATTAAGTTTTTCCTTCACTTCTATAAAACTAGGGGATTGTTAAGAATATCAAGATCTTTTCATTGAAATGTGAGAACAGATGCCATTTTTGCCAAGACATGAAGCAGACATTTCTCAATTCTTTCAAATTTCAGGAGTGATAAAAGATAGTTGGATACATGTACATGAACATTAAGTGCACTGGATGGTAAGGATATACTCTTGTCTATAAGACCATCATCAGCTTGAAAATAAAATTACTAGTGAGGTGACACTACCATTCTCTGACGGCACAGCCAAAAAGTTGTGGATAATTATAATCATTTTACAATTTTCACTGACAGAAGTCAACAGTTTCCATGGTGCAGAGAGAGAGATTTCCTTGTCAAATCACTTGTAAGACCTACTTGAAAGAAGCTTTACTACATGCTTTTTCAAACATTATTTGCACTGAAGCCTGGTAGTGCAGGGAAACCAAAGACATTTAAACAGTAATATTAGCGGTAGCTTGCCCAATTATTAGATCATCCATGTTTAGTGAGCATTTGAAAAGGAAAAAAAAATAATAATAACAACAGTGAGTGCATTTATGCAGCCCCTGGAGTTAAGAGCTGTATAGCAAACAAATATTATCAACCATTAGTTTTAATACCTTGGTAAGCTGTGAGAGCTCTAAAGCAAGAAACATCTTACACATACACTTGGTTACACCTCACAGCCTTTACAAAAATCCAAGGGAAGAAAGTGCACATAGAAAGGACAGCCCCTTCCCCCTAAGTGCTCTCGACTACTGTAAGAGGAAGTGCTAGGTTCTGGTTTCTCCCACCAGAAGGAATCTTTATTCAGACAACGTCTTCTATATGCTTTTTTTAATCTTAAGTATTTTTCTTTTCCAAAAGTGAACCAAAAAGTCAAAAACAAAAGGTGTCCCCTCACTACTCCATCTATGGCATTGGGCTGGGGTGAAAAGAATTTCAAGACTTCAAAAGACAGTTCAAAAGTCGAATATCTGTTCTCACAGTAAGTGATAGCCTATCATTGCTGATGACACTGTAATGGCCCTTTCACACCTGCCTGAACTTTGTTCATTAAGCACCAGCAACCTGCTAAGCAAATGGATGATCTGCTCCAGTGATTCTCAGAGCAGTGCAGACATTTCTTTCAGCAACACCAGATGAAGTGACTTCACCCCCTCCACCATCCCTCCCACTCCTGCCCCCAAAACTCATTGTCTCTTCTGCACTGCAGTTTCTGTTTAAGAAAAATGTCCTTTGTCCCTGTATATGATTTATAAGACAAAAAGGAACTCTGAAGGATGTCTACTTGGAACTGTTACATTTAGATTTCTTAGCATCATGCAGTTAACACCGTAAGACTCAGTCCATGTACTGAACTTAAAACACGCAAACCATGAGAATGATTTTAAAATGCAACATTTAGCAAGAAAGAGGAGGGTAGGATAGGAATTTGATACAGTCTTAACTGACTATCTATATGGCTAGAGTGCAGCAAAGAACTCGAGCCTCCTGTGATCATACATGAATTACAGTCAGTACTCCTCACGCATATGTAAGGCATAACCCACAGCTTCCCAGGTTACACACAGATAGAAGGGGGAAGCTAACACCTCCCTTTCTCACATATGGTGCTAGCATATGCTGAGCAGACACCAGAATTGTAGATCTGCAGACAAGGAAGCAAAACCTCTGCTTCAATCTGTGGAGTGAAGAAGGTCAATTCCAGCAGTTTAATACTAGCAGTTTGTCAAAACACAGTAGACTGAACTCCTATAGCAAAAGGAGCTGAAGATGTGATGATCATATGGTTGACAGCGTGAAAGTCACACTGTTAAAACTGGTTAGAGCTGGTAGGATTACACAGGTGCCAAAAATGGGTTTGGGTCTCTTTCTTAGAAGAAAAGGTAGATTGATAGGGAGAATGTTGATGTGAGTAAGATAGAATGCTTACTTCCAGATCATTAGCATCCCCAGATCTTTTTCCAGGAGTAGTAGAAATGAAAGAACTGTTTCTCATTTATATTTCAGAGAAAATAGATAACAAAGGAGAGAGAGAGTCCTAGACTAGATCACAGTGTTGATAATATAATACTAAGAAGCAACATTTCTTCAATTGTTTGTTTTTGCTTAAATATTTCAACATTTGACTTCTCTTACTACCATTAGGAGAAAGTATACATACTGGGCTTACATGGCAAAGATTCAGTAGGTAACTGACTCTGAGAGCAGAGCCCAGCACTGCCCCATGTCAGATCAGAGTAAGCTTCAGCTGCTCCAAAAGGGACCTAGCACCACCAGAGCTGAGCCATGAGAAATGCAGAGTGCCTCTGGGGGAGCAGATTTAAGGAAGGGAAAAACTGCCACATGATAGCAGGTGGGAAAGAGGAGTGAGAAAATGAGAGAAGCAGGTGTGCAGCCACCAAGATTAGTGCAGGAGGAGAGCAGGAGGTGCTCTGGGCATGAAGCAGAAGTTCTCCACAGCCCAGGAGATGTCTGCAGAGGAGCAGGCCATCCTCCTGCAGCCTATGGGCATCATGCAGACCAGATCTCCACATGCAGCCATGGAGAAGAGGCCTGGAGGAGTCACAGCGATTAGGGATCCACAGCATGAGCAGCCTGGTCCAGAGCTGCAACCTATAGAGACAAGTCCCCAGGGGGCCAGGAGAGCTGGGTGAGCTGCTGCTTATGGGGACCCATGTGGGGCCATACCTGAAGGGTGGGACCCCATGGTACCAGAGCTGCACTGGGGCAGTGTTTGGAAAGCTGCCTGCTTTGGCTGATGGAGTTTAGACCATTGACTGTTCTTACTGGTTATTCAAAAGAGACGACATGTATCCTCCCAAAGAATATATTCTCATTATATAGGCATATTATGGATTTCTGGGCTCCTACTTACTGTGTCAGAAGATACTGGTTTTGTATGCTCAGATAATGGCTATCAGTCTGGTTATCTGCAATTGGAGAAAGTCAGGCAGGAAGAAAAGCTCCTGCAAGTACCATGCCAAACCAAGTACTTAATAAATGTAGTTGGCATCACTCTGGTCCATCTTGATATTATCAGCCAATTTCAGCATCTGCTGACTTTACTAATGCTAACCAAATAGGTACTCACTAACAAGGGTAATACTTCTTTCCTTGGTACTCCTTATCTCCCAGAAAAGTAACCAGGGTTCCTCCTTGGCCCAGTCCTCTTTATCTGTTTCAGAATGTTAAATTAGAAGAAAAACTTCTTCTTATCATAGGTTAATTTCCTACCAGTGCACTGAATTAAAATGATTTATCAAGGATCAGATGAGCAGTAGTGCCAGCAAGGACACAATTCCTGATAAGAAACCCAGGATGCATGAAAGATAATTTCTACAGCAGCAAGCCATTAGATCACTCCAGTCTCTTGGTGTAATCTCAGTCAGTGATGCTAGCTATGCCCAGAGAAGAGGAGAAACAGCAAGGAAGACAGCTAACAGAAGCTTTTATCCAGCCTTTCACAGCTATCAGTGAACTATTAATTGAGTCCATCTTTTGCATAGGCAGGCACAAAAGTGATTTTTTATAGCTACAGACTAACACTTAAATTTAAAAGCACTACAGAGACACTTTATTATGGAGCACTAATTTGACAACTTTAGAAGCAGCGAGTTCAGATGTGGAAGAAAATTTGAGGCTATATTATTAACTTGGCTGGAAAGCTTTAAAAAAAGTGAAAGCAAAAGCAGCCTGCAATATGCCAGAAAAGCAATTGGTCTAATCTAAACTTGTAGGTCCATTCTAGCTGCACAGAAAGCTAAGGACAAATTTATCACAGTCTGCTGACAACCTGCTCAAAGTGGAAAGTTTTGAAGGCACAAGTTAAGGAAACCAGGGATCCAATCTCAGTGCAGCCCAAAAAGCAAACATTTTGCTCAAAAAAACATGCTTTATTTTACAGGCCCATAAGCTTCATGGTTATGATAACATAAGCAGTGCCACTTGCAGAAATCACCAGGCCTTCTATGTCAAACCTGCAGCTAAAATATTTCTAAAGGCAAATAAAACAATCTAAAAAACACTTGTGTTTGTGGGTTTTTTTGTTGCTGTTGTTGTTTTGTTTGTTTGTTTTAAAGGGAATAATCACAAAGGAGATTTCACAGCATCTAAGAATCTTGCCAAAGGCTAACTCTTAGTACTGAATGGAGGGAACACAGGTCTTTACAGATCTCAACAGCATAGGCAATTTTGTTTGTGACACCATGTCTTGAAGTACACCTCATATGACTCCTTATTTGTTTTTTTAAAAAAAGACTAATGGAAGGACTTTGTGATTATTACTTCATTTAAAAGTGACAATGTGGTAGTTCTTAAAAATCAAGCACCAGACATTAAAATTCGTTTCACAATCTTATACAGAATGGCAGTTCCTTACTTGAATCTTTAATTAGCACTGGCAATAAAAGGAGACATCTCCAAAGCTGGCTTTCTGGAGCAGCTGTCTAGTAATTTCATCACTTTCAAACTGCATTCTCTTTTTCACCAGCACAATCAGAGCCTCAAAAGATTTTGTAGAGAATACCTTGCAGCTATGCATATTATATCAATAGATGATGTACAAAATATACAGCTTGCTTTCTTTCAGTTATCCATAATTCCTCTTAGCTATAAACAGTCAAAGATGGGTCAAACTTGCTCGTTTTGCTAGGGTTCATTCGAGGCATTTGTTTTTGTTTGTTATTTCCTAACTAAAACATACAGGTAAAGTCATACTTTCCCAAAATAACTAGATAAATGGGAAATTGATTACTTCCTGGTGTCACAAGTTAGAGTAGAATTGCTATTTAAATCAAAGTTATATGGTGAGCATTCCCTACAGCTATATGTGACCATGAGGAAACCAAGAAACTGCTGGAAAGTATCACTGCAGAAGACGATCTTGGGGTCCTGGTAGACAACAGGTTGACCATGAGCCCATAATGCACCCTTGTGGCCAAGAAGACCAAGGGTTTTCTGGGCTCCATTAGGAAGAGCGATGCCAGCAGGCCAAAGGAGGTGATCCTATCCCTCTAGCTCTGGTGAGGTCTCACCTGCAGTGCTGTATCCAGCGCTGTGCTTCCAATACAAGCCCCTGGAGAGAGTTCAGCAGAGGCATACTAAAATGATTAATGAAAATGACTGGAGCATCTCTCTCATAAAGGAAGTCTGAGGGAGCTGGGACTGTTCAGTCTGGAGAAGAGAAGGCTCATGCAGGATCTGGCCAATGTGCATAAGCATCTGAAGGGGGGATGTCAAGCGGGGCCAGACTCTTCTCAGTGGTACCCAGCAACAAGATGAGAGGCAATGGGACAAACTGAAACAAAGGAAGTTCCTAATGAACATGAAGAAAAAAAAGTACTGTGAGGGTGACTGAGAACAGGTTGCCTGGAGAGCTTATGGAATCTCTTTTCCTGAAAATATTCAAAACTCATCTGGACACAATCCTGGGCGATGTATATTCAAGTATACCCTGCTTGAGCAGTGAGGTTGGACTAGATGGCCTCCAGAGGCCACTTACAACACCAACCGTTCTGTAATTCTGTGATTAACTGAACTGGAAAGTGGTAAACTCAGCCTAGACAGTCCACGGGGAAGTGTGTTATATGTACTGCACATATACTTCTTTAAACAAACTCTTTCCCAGTAGCAACTAGTAGCAAGTAGTCCCAGTTGCTGCAGAAAATCTACACATCATCAATCAAGGTCAACCAGTCACATAGAATATGTAATTGGAAGGTCAGTTTGTTACTGGACAGCTAAGATAATGTTGATGAGAATACGATTATAAAAGTACGCTTGACATTTTTACACTAAGTCAATTTTGATTTATATAGAGATAAAAGAAAAATCCAGTTTTTCTTTTTTTTTCCTGAAGTGATAAAATATCACAGCTTCAGCCATTCAACAAAACAGCTTCCCTAGCTATCCTCACACTTTCCACAAATAATCTGTGTACTTCCGTAAGATGCACATGACTAAGCCTGCAGAGTGGAATGTTCCAGACCTCAAAGTAAGTGGAATAAATCAACTTTATGTTTAAACTGATAACAATAATATATGCTATTAATTACTCTGTTGATCAATATAAGACCTTACTCTCACTTCACAAAAATAGTACTAATCCTACTATGGGAATTCTGCAATATAAACCAACTAAAACCTACATAAGAAAAGCATTAGCTATTTATAAGTCAAACTAAAAAGTACAAAAATGAAATGAAAAATATAAAGAAAATATATTTGTAGGAGTACACAATTTTTTTTTTTTTTTTAACCACAACCCTCTTCATGGAAAACTGTTATTGCATCAATTTTAAGTTCACCTTGACCACTGTGGACCTTTACCACCTCTCAACTGGAAGGATAACAAGCATTTCAGAAGTTATAAAAAGCAATTCTTTGAATGCTCTTCCAGCACAGAGTAGTATTTTCTACTGGTTTGTTACAACAACAAATGTCCTAACAGCTTAACTCTGGTTAGGACAGACAAACTTCACAATCAGATGCCACATCCAGCTGCGTTGCCAGTCACTATTACCTGCATTCTATTGCATAGCCCCAGATAAGCATGCTCTGAGTCATCTCTAGTTCAGTACATAGGAAGACAAGGTTCAAGCTTTCCATTTGGGCAAAGCCAAGGACTATCATATCCTTCTTTCTACATGCAGTTTCCTAGATTAAAATAGAGAAAGGAAAAGGAAAAGAAAAAAAACACCATGTTGAGCTAACATTTTTCGTATGTCTTACACAAAAGATTCCATCAAATTGCAGTCTATCAAATGTGGTTGTGCTTATTTATGTACAATTTTGAGCCTACTAGAATTCCAGAAATGAAACTACTCCCAGATAAAGTAATTTCTGTAGAGTAGCTTCATGTGAACTTATAATTAATCTTCCAAAATGTAAATAAACGTTTCACTTACAAAGAACATATATTGCATTGTGATTAACTAAGGTATGTCAGCATATGTTAATGAAAGGGAAGGACTGCAGTAATGACCTAGAAGGACAGTAATTCACAGGACAAAGAAGGCAGATTACTCAAATTTTTTCTTAAAGCACTGATCTTTATATGATAACCTCCAGAAGAGTGTAAAAAGCAAATAAAAACTTGTGTAAACCAGATAAATATCTCAAGAAAGCAAATAGAAAAGATATGATCAAAATATGGAGTTCCTGTTATGAGAAGTAAAATACTCCAGAAAAATATGTTCTCTATAGCAAGTCAAATCCTAGAAATCTCCAAATAAAGGGTAAATACGCTGATTGCCAGTACAACTCTAACGCCTTGACTCCCACAGACCCAAATGGAGAGAACTAATGGAAATGGGGAATGAAATAGACTTTTTCAAAGTTTCTTAGTAAAACTGGAATTCCTGCTTGTTACATAGCAGTGAGATGCAAAAATTTAGAAAAAAAAAAGATATTTAAGACCAAATTGTGATGGCTTTCATGTACTGAGAAAAGTCAAGGAAGACTGTAGTCTTCATGCAGCCTATCAGACACTACAGCAAACCACATGCTCTGAGCCAGCATCTGTTAAAATTGGAAATTTTGTATCTGAACTAGCATCTTACAAAGAAAAATTATTTCCTCCAGATATCAACAGAGTTGCAAAAGAATTACGAACAGCAAGAAATTGAGAAAGACTCAAATACTGAATTCAAGAACGAGGAATAAAACTCTACAGATCCTTCATCAGTTCCAAAATTCAATCACTGTACACAACTGCACAAATACTTGTGCCAATAAAACTGATGTGTGACAGTGGGAATGTGCAGGAGGGAGCAGCATCATCCATCTGAAACTTCCAGAACATTTTATATCATTGCAGCCTTTTCACTATATTCATTAACATTCATTTAATTAGCAAGTGAAATAAATAACTCCTCTTTCAGAGAGGAAAATCTACGATGCTAATACAATCCTAAACTCAAAACAAGCTCAGATCCTAGTGTGCTACGTCTGCTCTTGAGCAAACACTGTATGAAAACAGCAGAAATACTTAAGGTCAGAATTAGTCACTATATCACGGGCTTGGAAACATACATCTCCTCATCAGAAGAATTAATGAAGTCTAATCTGGAAAAATTACTAACATGCTACATCTTCCCACTCTAGCTATGCTGCCTTTCAGGTCTGGACCTAAGTAGCTACTCTTACCTCCAGAGAGACCAACATCATGCCCTCTTGCACAGCACAAACATGCTACTGCAGTCCCAAACAGCTTCAAGTTTGCTTTCCTTAATAAGCAAAAGGCAGCAAGGTGTTTTAGAAATTTAGAACAATAATCAATATAATCATTTCTGAGAGCAGAATTGCTACAATTATTGAGCATTACGTTTGTTAGATTGCCTCAGATGAGATGAAGCATATATCCATATATCAATTCCATGGATTCTCTTTACCATCGTTTAGATTTAAAATTTGCATTATGATTCTCTTTTACTTTACTCCCTAATTGCTCAGGGAACATTATAAAACACCACATGTCTTCTACCATTCTGCAAGTATTCTTACTTTCAGTTTTAAATCCTCATTAATAAAGACAGTCAGCTGTTGTTTTAAGGACTTTTTAATCCAGAAAAAAAGACGCATGTTTTAAAACTACAGGAGTCACCTAACTAAGGTAAACACTTACCCAGTATTCTGCATTCAATCCTCCAAAAAAAAAATAAAATCAATAGTTAGAAATTTCACTAGACAAAGGCTACAATATTGATAGATTACGTGTTGATTTACATGACTGTCAACATATTGGGAAGCATTACAAACCGTTTAATCTACCATCAGAGCAGAGAACATTTAGGAATGAAAAAAAGACCAAAAGACACAATTTGGCTTTAGGGACCAGATGTATTATAGCTTCCATATGTCTCATACTACTAAATGCATTTTTAATGGAAAGCTCTTGCAGAGAAGAATCTGCACAATAGTAGGAGTATTCTGTTAAAAGGCAAAAATCTTTTCATCCAGATTTGCCCTGAACTTTGTTTCAATGACACTTCTGCATAATCTGGGAGCCCCACAGGGGTCATAGCAGGGACTGAAGAGTTGAAGTACTCTTAAAGACTTTTCTATTTCCTTACAAATAGAAGCCTTTTCAGATATTGTCATTGTCAAGGACATTAAATACAGATTGGTGTTCTTAAGACAGCATCTCAAACCAATACTGACTGACAAGGTCCTGTATATTGAAGCTTTACACAGATACTGACTGATCTTACAGCACCCCGGTTCCAATGATCTTTTATCCACTTGGGTAGCAAGTTTGTTCTAACACAAAACAATTGCCCCTCAAACAATGCTCTGAGTCTCGCAGAACCTCAGATTTTCAAATTAAGAACAATCTCCCTTGTGCTCATTCTGAAGGCCCTGAAG
Source organism: Odontophorus gujanensis (assembly GCA_013399175.1). Classification (NCBI taxonomy): domain Eukaryota; kingdom Metazoa; phylum Chordata; class Aves; order Galliformes; family Odontophoridae; genus Odontophorus; species Odontophorus gujanensis. The sequence continues at coordinate 539,606 of VXAB01003460.1, read as the reverse complement.
ATCCTCAGTATAATAAAGACCATCAGAGTCCTTAATTTCATTGTGCAAGCAAAAAGTCAATATATAACAAGTGTCCATATCTGAAAATTATTGTTGCCAAGAGCAATAAAGGGCTAAGGAACTGGCCCTTAATTCAACACCACTTACCACACATTTGTACTAGGATCTCCCATACATTGTTCACTGAACTAACATAACAAATACAACTTACCTAATCAGCATAGGATAACCATTGCATTGACTTCATGACTTAAAAAACAAAACTATTTCTAGAACAGTTATCTGAATACATAAGATCTCCATGGTGAGTAGTGTAACTGAATGGGTTATCGTTGGCCAGCTGAGCTTCTACATGCACTTAGCCAAGTTTCTAGTTCAAAGGCAACACACTTAGACAAATTGTCTCTGGTTTTCTGCATGGTAGCAGTGCACACACAGACTGCTCACTGCAGTGACTTTAAACAGAGGGCAGACTGATCCATAAAACTTTTGTTCCTGTATCTCCTAATGGTTAATTTTATTAACAAGTTCCAATTCCTAGGTAAGCTGAAGATATGTGAAGTGAAAGGTAGTTTTAAGGTGAAAAAACTGTTCCTTCCTTGATTCTCATGACTCATCAAGGAAAGCAGATTCCAATCACAAGAGAAAGAAGAATTTCCTTACTTCTAGAATGCTAGCAAGGGTTTTTTTCTATTTACCATCTGCAATAAAACTCAGGTTGAAGTACCTTAAAAAACATTCAGTTTCTAATCGTTATTTTTCCGCTCTTAGAATTCTGTAGAGAATAATCATAGTTAAGAATCAAACAAAAAATATGCATACATAATTTTTAAGAAAATATTCAGGAAAAACAAGTTTCTTCAAACTCATTAAGAAAAAGACATGATAAAGTGTTTAAATCAACTACTATTCTTACAAGACGTTTCACAAAGGCATTGCTGTAACACAATAAAAGCTGTGACTCAAAAGAAAGCATAATAAAACGGCAAGCTAGTAAGGTCTTAGGCTACATACAGCACAGATCGGCTTAGATATAATAGCAGAAAATACAGAAGTAAAGGAAAGAATCTGCTTTCCTTTACAAGGCCTCAAGTACACAGAAATGATTAAAGAGATATCCTCACCTCCACTTCCAACACTTAGATGAAGTCTGGGAAGGGTTGGATCCTGGCTCCACCCCTTACGGTCTCTCAGGCACATTGCATGAACCTGAGCTGCCCTGGGTTGGCTCTGCCTTCCTGACAGGTGCTCAATCACTGGTTCAAGCTACAATTTATCATTTTCACAACAAATATTAAGTGCAGTATTTATTGCATATATTTTAGAATTATTATGACTACTTTTTTATTCTGTAATTTGCTCTGTGCTAGAGAAGCTTCCACTGTTTTGGATGCGTTCATGCAATTAAGTGCTTGCATGGATCAGACTTTATCAGAATGATGGAGATGTTATTTAACCAACAATAAGCCAAAAAATTTTTACTTCTGTTGCCAGTTATTCTGAAATCAAATTGCCAAATCCAATCACTCATAATCTGAACAATGGGATGAGAAAAGACAGGTGGATAATTATTTATTTTTTACTTTTTTTCTGCAACTTAGGTACAATCCTCATTTTGCATATGTTAAAAAAAAAGTCATTTGTTACTGAAGGAAAAGAATAGGAGTAAACTAATGGGTGAAGACTTAAACTGAATAACACAAGTTTAAGATTTAAAATTAAATTCTCATTATTCTTCATTTGTCTTCACAGTAACACTGAATTTCTGTTTCCTCTGATGAGTATACTTGCTGGAAATTTTAAAAAAGTAGAACTTTTATGAAACAAAGACTTTTCACATGACACATTCTCTTAAAGCATCACAGCTGTCAGAAACAATTTGCTTATAGAAGTGTTACATCAAAGCTCTTATCCCAGTTACAGATTATTGCCTTTCTCCCTTCCTCTGTCAACCCTAGGAGATTTGTTCATTTATGGCTATTAAATCTTCACAAACACTAGACCTTAAACATTTAAATACCTCTAAGACCACTCTTCAGAATTCCTTTGTTCCTTAAGGAAACCACAAACACAGTGAAATATGTAATTTTGCAGTAGTTTGGGCTTGCTATAAGCACAGAAATGGATATAGTTGCTCTAGAGATAATTACAAAGCAAATATTCTGTAACAGTGTCTTTGCTATTGGATGTAAGAGATTATTTTCAATTAAATAGCATGACAGCTACTGCATCTTCATTGATAAAGGCCAAGGTCATATGTCAATATGTGACATAAGCATAACATTTTACTCTCTGTAACCATACACATGGTTCTACCAAAAAAAAATCTAAAATTAGACAAGGCTTCAATATAAATAATTAATATTTGAAATTAGCAAAATTATATCTCTATAGAGACACCGAATATTTTTATGTAGTTGCAAATTACTGACTGAAACTAATTCACTGAACTTTCAACATCACATACTTTTACTAGCACCAAATCAGCTCTTGTCACATTAAGACGAAAGGCAAGAGAAATATTAAGATAATCAGAAGTTTGCTAGCTTTATGTGTGTTTACATAAAATGCCCAGCATTCAATCCCACTGAATTATCACTCTATGTTGCAGGGTTTCCTGACCATGCAGAAGCAAGAAAGTACCCAAAGTCAAGCAAAACTGAAAGGACTACAGGAGGTCTGGATTTAGAGGGATTTGGAGCTTTGGAGTTCCCTCTTCTGCAACTCCTGCCAAAGAAAACTTCATGAATTTAATGCTCATCCACCATTACAGCAAAGGCACAGTCAGAATACAGTAAGTCATAAGCTAACTAGATTTTTAAAGTTGCAGTTTTAATGTTATTACAATACAATAATAACATTTCAGGTGTGCTTTTGAAAGAACCTTAACTTTCCCAGACTTCGGTAGATCTGAAGAACCTAATTTAGCAACTTCTCTTTCTTTCTCAATTTTTCAAAAGATTTATATCTATGTATATATGTATGTATATAAGCATGTATGTATTCAACTTTCATTTGTAAGCCAGCAGCAACATGTAACAGCATGTAAAACACTAAAAACATACCTTTATTTCAACTAGCTTGTAAACCATCATCTGAAAAAAGCACACATCTTGTATCCTAATACAAACTATGTTATTTGCTAATGTTTGGAAGATGTTTTTTTCTTTAATATGGTTTTCACAAGCTCGTGAACTGCTGTTACTATGTTGGAAAACTAACTCCTGTCTCAGAGACAGAGGGTTGAAATGATATAGGCACAGTGCTACATGTCATAAAGTCAGCTATAAGACCAAGGTATCTCTAGATCACTTGATTCAGTGGCTATTTGATGAAACAGGAGTAACGTTCATATTTAATCAGTGAAACTCTGTGTTACATTCTAGGAAAATATATACCCTGAAGAACACTCAGACTATTTGAATCCCAATAGCAAAGGAGTAATTGGCAATGGGACTCTGACTTTTACCTTTGTTTGATAATTTTTGAAAATATTACCAAAGATTCTCAGGGACAACAAAATTAGATATTCTTTATCCTAAATAAATGTTTATAGTGCTGCCACTGCCATTTAGAATATGTTCCAGTTATCAATTTCCCTACTCCATCCAAAAAGCCTACAATATCCAATACCAGTTCTCAAAGTATATCCTCCCTTTTCAGTCACACTCACCTTTTCTGTCTAAATGCAGAACAGCTAGAAGAAGCACCTCAGGATGTTTCCTTATAACTGCAATACTCAGGTGTTCATCTGACTTTATTTTCATTCAGAATACAGAAGAAGGATTATCTTTTTTTACTGTCTGTGTCTAAATGCATTAAACAATTCAACAAACTCAAACATCAAATGAGTTTCTTTCATCTCTTCCCAAATCAGTAATAGAAGAGCCCTGGAGGTAAAAACTTAGGCTGCAGAAAACTGAAGGACAGCCAATATTCAGACTACTTAGAACAGCTTAAAATTTATCTATATAGATATGCCATACATTTACTAGACCAAAGCAGCAGACATTTTGTAAATGAAAATTACATCATTCCTATCCTTCACAGTTCCTGAAAAGATCACCAAAACACCAGAGAAAAGAGAATGGATTGATTTTATTCTGATTTTCCAAACAGCCTCTGACAAAAATCCCTATAGAAGTCTTAAGGAAACTAAACCACTGGGTGTAACAATAAAATCACACTCTATCGTAGAACATAAACTAGCAAAGAACTGAAACCAAACAGTTGCTTATCTTCTTTTTTTTTTTTCTGATTTAAAATATCATCTAAATATACCACCTGAAATAAAACAAAACAAAAATACTGACAGTGACATAGTCATGAAAATTGCTTTAGAACATTTTGCTTAAAGAGTTTTAAAAACAATAAAGACTTCAAGACTATTTGATATTTGATATTAAAACCTGAACAAAATATATTTTGTCATAAAAAGAAAATACTTATGTCTGCAACAAGCTACGATTATCAGAAAGGAGACAAAATAGGTTTATAGTATAACATATAAATAGCAATAGCAATCATACAGGAAAAAAACAAAAAAAAACAAAAAAAACTATCCTCCTAACTTTAGCTTTGAAAGTTATTTTGCTGTGAAGTGGCAGCTTTGCATGTTTGGTCAGCTTGGAATGACATCTCTGTAAGTTATTTGTTAAATTTTTAATTAGATAACTTCATGCTCTCTGTTGTACTGCTCTCACAGGGGCAAGAATTTTCCGATAAGTATCCACAGCCAGTTAATTTTCCTTTTTCACTTTCTTTCTCAAAACTCACCGATTTCTTGGCTCCAATGGTTAAAGCTTGCAGCACAAGAAAAGAAGCCAAGATCTCCATGTGCCAGCAGCACAATTCAGGAACACTCAACAATTCAAATTTGATCCAGATTAAATACCAACACAATCTCATTTATCCCACATTAGCCTGATCACACAATATCAGGTTTCTGCTGCCTATATTATATATATATTAACCCTGCAGGGGAGATGAAATCTAATCTGGTACAAAACTCAACAGTGTAAAACTAACCTATGAAAATGTTAAAATGAATAGTTTCATCACCACTCCCTATGACAATCAGCAGTATCATCTCATTGTCTCCATACCTTCCCATACTGTATGAAACCACTACCTCCTGACCTTCAACCTTCTAGGAGGAAGGTTCTAACTTTGTGAGAGGCTACCTAAAGTCTTAGTCTAAAAGTTGAGATATTTAGAGTTCTAGTAAAAAAAATCCCAAGGCAACATAATACATAAAATTCTTGAAGAACTAACCCATACATATTTTGTCCCTCTTAGAGAAATACCAAGTAATATATTAAATACTCTAATGACATGAGTCATCTTCGTAACATAAATCACAGATCTGAAAATTGATCACCAATAACAATCTAGAAATCATCTCCTAGGCATCACAGAGACTCCAGGAAAAAAAAAAAAGAAGAAAAAAAACAGCCTTTCTCTTTGAAGCCTTCATTACAGGTCAGGAAGACAATCTGCTTCCACTCCTGCAAGGTACATAAGTTTTCACAAACATAAAACCATATGTGATAACCAGGCCATTGTCTTTTTTCCTCACTGCCCATAGAGCAGTAATAGCAATATTGTCTTCTGAAGAAGAGAGAAATTTCACTCCTGAATTTAAAAGTATGTGACATGCTTTCTTGTGTGAACATAAATATTTAGTGTCCAGGCTTTTCTTTCTTTAAATTTTTCCCCAGTATTCATCAAGGCAAGGAGAAAAATATCAGATTATATACCGTGCTACCAGAGTACAACAGTGAGCAATATCAACCTGGAAAAAATCTATGAACGATGTTAGCAAAAGTAGAGGACACACTGAAAAGTTCTAGAAAATGTTTGTTAAAAAAGAAAGCTAGTTGACCAGGTGACAGGACCTGACAACGCCTCTAGAAAAAAGCATTTCAGTCATGTTTATGGACTCTTAAACTGCAGAATTGTTAATGGAAAATAACAATAGCAATTAACAAAAATAACAATTAACAAAAGAAAATGCTTTTGACAGCAATATTCAATATTGCCCAGTTTCATTATGATTATGATACAGAATTAATCTGTATTATTATGACTATTTTTACACTGCAATACATGTTCTGTAAGCTCTCATTTCAACTGCTTCTGAGAATCAAAGTGTAAGCAGTAGTAAATATGAAAGATATGGAAGGTTCAAGGAAAAGTACATATCTGTATATATATGATATATACATATCATATCATATATACATATATACATGTGATGTATACGTACATACATATATATGATATATATGTATATATACACGCACACACTGACATTTGAAGACAAGGTGACATTTCAAAAACTGAACAACAAAAAAAAAGTTTTTTCTGATTATAAGCACAAAAGGAACGTGATGTGAATAAATATAAATAACAATATAACCAGTGCCATGTAGCTCTATAAACATTTACAGAAGCACAGAGATGCCCAACACATTGCAACAGAAGCGAATAGATATTGTCCTCTATGGAAGTATATGATTTTCATTATGGAAGCCTTATACCTCGCTCTGAAGGTAAAACACAAGACAGAGAATGAAGACAACTCATCTAATCCACTCAATAAAATTCTGTTAAAGTTCATTTTTTACCAAAATCATCAGTATACACTTTGAAAGACTTTAAAATATACTACACTTTTTACAATGGCAACACGGGCACTTGTGTGCAGTAGAAAGAGGGAGTGAAAAGATAAGTGCAATGGTGGCAGGGAAATATTTGGTCACAAATTGAATAGATACTGTTGATGCAGTAGATATGATTTGTAACCATGCTGTGAATAGTTACAGAACATACAGATGCCATAAGCTTTATTCTACCAAGATTTCATAATGCAACATTTCTTTGATATTAAAAATGAATAAATAAGTAAAAAGTGAAGAGTAGACTGTAAAATAAAACTAAGTCAAACAGCTGCTCATCAAACAGGCCATATTCCTAGTGATGTGCATCATTCAAAATAAAAGAATATGTTGGGCCTCGCACTTGTCTTGCTGTATTTATCAAAGAATACACATACAACCTTCTTTGGAATAAAGGTTCACACAGTCTAAAAGTTAATTCAAACATTTTTTTTATTCAAGAGGCTCTATGAATTTAAGATAATGCCAACAATGAGTTTGAACATTCTGAAAACCTTCCGTGCCCTCCATCTCTTCCATTTCAGTCTGGATGGGAGATATGAGACTTAGTTACACAGCTTGTCAGACCCGTGTCTGATTGAAGATGATAGATGTGGCATCATTTTCAGTACTCTGGATTCCTATACTCTTCTATATTAAAATAGATATTAAAAAAAAAAGTGATAAGATTTATTTGCTTATTCAGAAGGTAGGCTGCCTGTGAGCAAATTAAGTGGAGTTGAGGAAAATTGCTTTCCTCTTTACTTCCACAGGGAATTCTTCCAAACTTTATTGTACGTAACATTTTCTGGATTTATATAAATACTTTCTTAAGCTTGCTTTTCTAGTATTTGTTTTATAGAACAGTTTGCACATTTTTACTTTTATGAACTGTAAGTGAACTACTCTTGCCCTCAGCATTAATCTTGAAACGGTCCCTATCAATCTAAAAAGGAAATGTGCAGGGAGAAGAAACGATTTTCAAGGGAGTAAATTCTACTTTCTTCTACAATCTTAAAAATATTGTTTCTAAAGATAAGTTCCTCAAAGTATGCATCAAAAACAGGGACATTTAACAGAACTTCCCCAGTGAACTCATATCATCTTTGTTGTTAAAGCAACAAAATGGGTTTTTAGAGTTTGTGAAAATCCTTAAGCAGGAAGGATTAATTACCACTAAAGTGACTCCCAAACCATTACATTTTATCAAACACAATTAGATCAGATCAATTCTTGACAGCTGACAAAATATTAAGCCTAGAATTACCTCCAGAGATTTTTGAGTTTCTTCCTAACATTCCCATAAGAGGGTTCTCCACACTGATCATTTACTCCTTAAAATAAAAACCAATGAATAAAGGCATGGGTTGCAATTTTTTAATGAAAGAAAACTTAAATTAGAGTTTGAGAGTTAACAAAACGATCTGGCAAACATTAAAATGTAATTTATAAGGTTATCGCAACTTTCACACAATCCCCACAGTTTGCTCCTGCTGAGTAATGACGACTGTCTGAAAGGTAACAGGAGTACAACAGCTTGATAATATTGCAGAATGATCATTTTGACAATGCTCCTACAATTGCATTTTGCTTAGCTATTCATTCATTCAGGTAGGGTGCTTAAGTAGACTGCTGACATGTAAAAACACTGCCTCTTTGAACATTTTAAGTGAAGCATTCATCCACAAATGTCATTGTTATTTTGATCATAGTGCTCATAAAAATGGTGAAGGGCTAATGGAGGCTTCCAGTGAACACTGTGAAATCCAAAACAAACAAAAATAAAGTCTCTGAAAGATTATCTGCCTTCTCCTGCACTATATTATAGAGCTGCAGCATGATCCAATATCCTATGCCTTACACAAAGCATCACTTCACTGAATGAATACCACTGCAAAAATAACAAATTACTCTTTCTTTCAGTTTTACTCAACATACAATGTATTTCCACCAACACAGAGAACACAAATTCCTCACAGAACTTTATTTATTTCAAAACCAAGAGTCTGCCATCAAAGGAAAAATCAGTTTTAGAGTACATTCCTGAAGGGAGAAATTTAAAAAGAACTTGTACATAATCTTACATCTAACCCTTTCAAAACTTATTCCATATATTAGTATTTTTCACTGATCCATATACACATTGATAAAATTCATACATCTTTATCAGCCTTGTCCGTAACTTTGTCTTCTACATTGTTTTATTTTGAGAACTCACAGGGAAGTTTCTTTTACCCTATATCCTGCCAAAGACAAATTTATCTGTGTTGCTTAATCTTTGCAAAGTCTCTTTGGCCTGAGATATTGGACAAGTAGTAGTCAGTTTTAATATAACAATACCACTTTGCAAAAGGATGGAAACCCACTGAAAAAGACAGTTATCTATCAATGAATAGCTAGGAGGTGAAGCCTGCTGCTGAGCTTGCTGGCTGCTGCACAACGAATATTATGTTCTTCAGCTATAAAGAAAATATGTGATTTTTTTATTATTATTATTTACAATGAGAACTATGAATGTTTAACTGGATCCCTATAGCCAAATCAGTAGATAAAGTGAAAAAATAGATGATTTTCAGAAAGCTATTCTCAGGAGCTGGACACAAATTCAGAATGGCTTGACTGAACATGAGACATTGCCAAAGCCACATGCTATACCTGCCATGCAACTACACACTGCAAAATGCTAAAAAGGGGACATGTGGCCTGTGGTGGTACCAGGTAGCCCTCTGGTTGACTCAGGCCCTACAGCCCTGCAGGTGCAGGCTGGAAATGAGTCCTAGCCCCAAAACAGTGGGAAGGTCCCCAAGCACTGCCCCCCCAAGGGCATAGGATTGTGAAATGGGTCCCTTATCTGTTGAGAGATGGCGAAACCACCCACAGGAGGAGCTGAAAACAGCAAATGGTCAACCAGTGTTACTCACTAATCTAGCAGGCTCAAATCTGTAGAAATGAAGGTTTTATTGATGGTTGATTAACTACTGAAATAAAATTTAACTCCAATTTGGTAAAGTGGCTGAGCTAAGTGTTATACATCCTTTTGCTTGCTTTTCCTGAAAGACTTCTATGGAATCCCTGGACAAGGATATTTGTCAGGCAGCCCCCATGCCTGGGTATACATCTGCACTGCCCTGCAGCAGTCCCCAAGAGATGGTTACTAGCTGATATTACCACACTTGGAGTCTTTTGTCACTTTTAGGGACTGGATTACTAAAACTTGCTATAAATGTCCATTAGATTACTGACTCTCAGTAAGGAGGATAATACTCTTGTGCAACAAAGTTCTGACTCAACTTGTAATTTATTTGATAGATGCAATATAAAACATTAATTTGAATATATTATTTGGAGTCTGCCTTCCTTGAAGATGCTACACACTGATTTCCCATGGGCCATAACCAAACAAATAACTCAAGTGATTAACACCTCTCTGGTTTAAGTGGACTAGAAGCAGTTACAAGATTATTTCCACCAGAAGCCCTGTGCAACACACATGCTTTCCTCTGGAGCAGTAAGACTTCATTATATACTCTGGAGAGTTAATAAAGGATTTGGTGGTTTTTTTGCTTGCTTTTGGGTGGGTTTTTTGAATGAAAATACAGCACCAATGCAAACTTTGTGCTTTGTCAGTCATAAATATGCCGCAATCCTGAGCGGGACAAATAAATAAATGAAAATAGTACACTTAAAACTGAAATTCCAAAAGAATGAAAAGACCCGTTATGAATTCTGGATGCAAAATAGGAGAACATAGAAGTCATTAGAAGCAGAGTGATAGAGACTAAAATGCAGATTAAGACACTAGTGTATGCATATAGGGATAAGCAGAATTAAAGTAGAACATGTAAAAGAAACAACATAAGAATAGGTCACAAATAGGTAATTAGTATCCTAAAGATGGGAAGCCAAGCAGTGTGGCAATTGTGCAATAATTATAAATTGCTAAGGATAATGTGAAGATAGAATGCTGATAGTGCTGGATGATGAAAAACAAAAAACGTAAGACAGAAAAAAAGGTAAACTATAAAGACGACATCTGCAATGTATGACAGAAATTTCTGCTTCTAACAAATTTAACATTCCAAGCTTTCTTCATTCTTTCATCATTTTACATTTTCTCAAGTTCATTATATCATGCATGTATCATCCTTTACTCTAGCAAATAGGGAAGAAGATCACCCCTTGTAGAATAACCAATACAGATAAGCATCGTATTTTATTACCTCAAAAAATATAAGATTGACCACATACCTAACTTCTTCACTTACAAAATATACCTATGCATGAGGTTTGACCATTCAGCTAAGTTAGACTAATGAGTTCATGCTGCCATTGCTAACTGCATTCAGCACTGACATCCATCTATTCATGTTATGAGGAATAAAGACACCTAAAAAAAAATCTAAAACACCAGCACTACTCTCAGCACTGCCATCCCTTAGAAATTTAGCTCCTTCAAACAGTTAACTGTATCAGACCACTAATAGTGCTCATCGAGAACTCAAGACAATCCAGCAGGATAGGAACACTACAAGCATTGTGCCTGAGTGTCAGATAGCTGTTGGATCAGTTTAGCTGCATCAGGAAAGCACATTTGATAAGCCTGAGCATTTTCCTTGACAGTCAAAGATCTGTCAATGATACAGTCATAAACAGGAAAACAATTAGAGGCAGAGCATCTTCCTTACTGAAGTGAACAGGATATTTGATATTATCAGTTGAGTAGGTCTCTATACACAAGAGATCTTTGTCAAAATGAGTTCTTCTGGCAGACTGTGAAACATCATCCATTTATATGCTATGATGTGAAAGCCCTGGGTGTATTCCTGATGAGTGTGTCACAAATGAAGCTAAACTGCAGTGCATCTCATCATCAGTGCCACCCCCCTTCCCACAGTAAACCTGGCCATTCCCTGCTACATCCTGGGTCATGCCCAAAGCCACCAGCACTCACCTGAAGCTCTCAGCAGACAACAGCTCTGGAAATACTGGACCCTCAAAGGCGCAGTACTTCCGTTTTTCGGATAGTCATCCAAGAAGTTTATATAAGTATTCCATAGGTGTCACTTGAAATCTGGAAAATCTTGTAGCCTCCCCACGAAGAGAATTGAAGTAATTATATTTGAAGTGGCCAACATACTTCCCTTCAGTTGCTTTCTCCCCCAGCCAGGATCAGTTGACAACAAAATCTCTTCCAAGCTTTGAAAGCAAGTTTTTCCTCAGGCTTCTGTAATGTTATCATGCACAGTCACTGAGGGAACTGGGTTTTTGACAGACTCCTGCAACAACCAGTTGGTCCCTGTTTGCTTTCTTCATAGCCATGAGCTTTGAGCTTTCTGTGTTCACTGAGAACCCAAAGAATTCCATGAGTGTTTCCTGCAGGGGGTGACAGGTATCCACCCGGGTAATACATTTCTGCTTTTATATTGTAGCCCATTTGATACTAAAACTCTTGTGCACTTCATATCTGCATAGGGCTGAGCAGTCAGTGAACATGAAAGAATCCAGGGTCCTCCTAAAGAGGCTTTTGACAGACAGTGCATTTCTGGCAAATGAACATCTGAAGAACAGTAAAAAGATTTTGATACTACCCAAAATAGCTCAAAGTCTGTCAGCAGAAGTATCAATAACTAAGAGGAAAAAAATCTGGAACATAAAAGCTGCTGACAGAACTGTCGGTGCTGTGCAGAATTTGACAAGAATCACATTGCCAACTCAGGGCTCAGGGGAAGAGAACAAAATCGAGCACCCAACCTTCAGGCACCCAAGGCTCACCTGTAACCAAGCCCTACTCCTTCTGGCCTGCTCCATACACACTGAAAACCAGGAGACATATACAGCCAAAACTACCATCAGCAATAATACCTAAGAGATTCAACATTCACTTTACAATGGCATTAATAGGTGAGAAAACAAAAGTCTAGTATCCTGTAAGCACAAAGCATGTCTTCTTCTCAAATTTGAGAATGAAAGACAAGTAGAAAGGAATGTTGCAAAAGTAGCACACTTCTTTGAAAACACATTCATTTCTGAAACACTAAAGGAAGAGTTTATTTCATCACTCTGGTCAAAGAGAAAAAAAAAAAGAACAGTCCAGCTGAAACATTACTTGCATTACAAATACTGAAAATATAAGTTTTTTCCCCACTGAGTTAATAAGGAAGTAGTGCCAATTCTTCTTTTTTAGGTTATTCTTTTATCATTTTTACCAGTAAAATGGAAAGAAATCATGGTAGAAAACAAAAATAAGACAAATAAAAGCAAAATGCTAACTTTATGCTATTATCATAAAATAGTAAGGAATAGTTTCAAGCAAATCTTTGTTGTTAAATACCACTGGGAAGGGAGATATTCCACCCAATTGTATAATATAAGCTCACCTCTTAAGATTCATAAATTAATTCAGTATGTTCATTCTCTCAGTATGAATCTATTCTGTTACTGCCTCTTAGTAACTGCTATAATAAACATAATAAATTTAACTAAGTTTCAGCTACAAAACATTATCTGCTACACACATATATATATAAAGTCAGTGTTACACTTCCAAGTTTTTAGATTACTTAAAATATTTGCTCTGTATAGAAATAAAATACATTGAAAAGCATACTGGATATAATTTCTGATGAGCTGGATAATTCTTTAGCCTTTATGGTTCATTAGTGTTTTTGCTTACATTTATGAAGTTTTATTTTGTTTTGGCTCATCATTAAAATGAAACATGGATCTTGCTTCTGCCGTCTAATAATATAAAGATGAGTTATACTATGATCTTCTGTTAAGCATGCTCATTGCAAGAAACTTCTGGAATCAAACATTTGCCCATACTAGGAGGGCAGAGAAAGGAAGATAAGTTGCTTTTGTTTGTCAGCATTCCTACAATAGACCTACAGCACTGAATCATTTCAGTTTTGCGTGTGCCTCCAATATAAATCTGCAATATTATAGCCCACAGATTTATTGTGGTCATTCTCACTACGATGGTTGAAGACCTCATGATGATACTGACAGACTGGAAACCAAAGAAAATACAGCATTCTTAAAAGCATAACCTTTGATTCATCAATGTTAAGCAATACTGAAATACAAAGGATCAAAGGACTTCATCCAAACATTAATATCAACTCTAAAAATGTTATTTAACAAGAAATAAAATGTAAGTCAAGTCTCTTCTACCACAGTTCTCAGCAAACAAGAAGAAAGCACTGCATGAAAAATTTGCCACAAATGTTGAAACAGGTATTAGAATCTCTAATTTACAGGTAAGGAAATGATGAACAGATGCTATATCCAGATGGGAACATGTACTTAACTGAGAATAAACATCCAGAATTAGCATGCTCACCTATGAATAGAGATATTGCAGAGCTGCACTCAGCCCACATCTGTGTAATTGCATCAAACTGATACTGCAAGTAACTGGGTTGTTGCTAGGATTCCTGGGGATCACTCTCTGAATTAGCTCCACATTAATTCACACCAACAATTATTTAAGATGTTTTCTGAGAGGACTTGTTTGTCCTATTTGAACAGAAGCATTTTTAGCTCACAAACATGTTTCAAGTGGGCATTTCTGGCTATGTGTATTTCTTATTTCTGTCTGCGCTGGTCTCAAATTACGATTCCAGTGGATAAATGCCTCCCATTTGCATTATTGCAGCTGAGGAGAGGGTGCTGATGGAAGGCAGTAGTGTTGTCTCCCTACTTAGTCCAGGCAGACTATAATACTCTGGCACTGGTAATAGCAACATCACAATTGTTAACAAACAAAACAAAGCACACAGAGTACAATTCAGTCACTTGAGGCTCTGTTTTCAAAAACTTGCAAGCCTGGTGAAAGGCAACAGCTAACAACCTGGAATCACGACATCATCCAGAAACAACAGTTTCTTGTAAAAAACGTTTCCACCCATGTAGCTGTGAGAAAAGCCTGCTTTGAGTGGTGAGCAGAGTCATATAGCACAAGTTGCTACTAGTAAATCAAGTGAGGAGAAGTGTAATTTATTCTGTTGCTATCCCCAAAGACACTGCTTATGTGAATGAAAGAATATTAGCTGCTAAATGGCCTTCTGCATTTCTCTGAAGCCATCAGTTGCACATCAGTGCCTACTGTTTGACAAAGACAATAAGTAATAATCCAAACATTAAGCATGAGTTGGCAGAGCAGAAAGGAGGAGATATAAAAATCAACGTGAGTCATATGAAGTTGGCAATACCAACTTAGTTGGGAAGTGCAGAGTTTACCTGCTGTGATATTTTCTGTTGGATAAAGTGGTAATCAAGCAGAGTGCTTGCCCACACATTACAGGGGACCCTGCTTTAACGTGTAAACTTGTACTCCAACATTCAACACAAGTGCTATTTTCCTTGTTCTTTTCTGCTTTAACAGTACAGCATCTGCCATTCTGCACAGCGCTCGAGGTCCATGAGAGCTACTATACACACTACATCTCTGTTTGTTCATTTCACAATAATTCAACGAGGAAAAAAGATATTTCTCTTTATATTCATTCCTTCTTATTGCATACAGGTTCTTCCAGATTACAGATATCTAACATTTTAAAATTTAAGAAAGGATTTTCATAATCTTTATGCTCTCACTCTCCTTGATATTAAACAAAATCTTTTATTTTACATAGACTTATCTTTTGACGTTAGTAATATCCAGAGACCTGCCATGTTAACATTTTCTTATATTTCCAGAAATATAGTTAATGCATACTTAGATAACTTCTACCTTAAAGACAAATACTGCAAAGCATTTGACAGTGGTGATGCTCCAGTTTATTGTACGCTATTTGATTTCCGGTAAGTCTTAATCATTAATTAATGATTATATAAAAGATTCTAAGAGGTAAATAACCAATTCATTACTCTAGGTTTCTACCTTGCTGTGGATTAACAAGAGACTTTCCAGACACTTCCATTTTCTCCTTGTCTTCTTCTTTCTCCTGTCTTCTTTCTTTCTCTATTAATATTGCTCCCTCTTTCTGAAGCTGGATCTTTAGAAAGTTTCTGTTTTAATATGCTTTTTATCTGCAGTATCACTCCACCATTTCTGACCATGACTTTTTCCCTTCTGATCTCTGTGATCTCCTGACTTGCAGTGCTAACAACAGGATTTGACAAGTGCAAGTCCTTTTTCCCTGCATTAGCTAGGTACTCTTGATGAATTGTGTTATTCATCTCCCTAGTGCAATATCCTTTCTGTCACTTGGAAACTAATTAGTACAACATACTCACATAGTTACTGTCTAGTAAACACCTAAGTTACATAAGAGAAATTAATTTCTATCATAAATCATTGGCCACTGTTTATCTGTAATTTTTATATAGATCAAGTGCTTTAGGTTGACCCCTGACTCTCTGCCTGAGGCTGTAAAATCACACAAGTTGTGCAAAAACTTGATGTAATTTAAATTACTTATTCAGGTCCTGGGAATTTTGGTGCTTCTTCTGTGTTGGATTTATATTTCATAGATACTTTTAAGTGTAACATTGGTAAAAGATTATTTTTTTTCTGCAAGACATATAAAAGAATAAAACAACTATAACAATAAACTCGTGGGTATTGACTAGTCATAACATTAAGAATTCAACAATGCACAACAACAACTTAATCTTAAGCAAAAAGGTGTTTTACTTCAGGCAAATCAACACACCTGGTTTTTCATGCTCTCATATTGCTTATATATTTATGAAAATACCGTTAATACAGAAAATACCATTAATACAGATAGGCCATGAAATGTGGTACGCTAACTCCAAAGCTAGTTTTTGAACAGAGGTTAATTAATTGATTATCATTGAATGTTGAGATTCTGTGTCTAAAAAAAACACTGCAAAATTTGACAAAAAAAAGCCTACAGCAAGTAGCCTGGGAATAAAAAAGAATATTCTTCTTCACAGTTCCCTGCTAATAAAAGCATTAACTTTAGAGCACATATGAAAGGCAGTGAGGACCTCCTGCTGCCTCTCTGATATAGTGTTGGTGGCAAATGGGCAATTTCTGTATATGTGGCAATTTGCTAGTGTTACAACCCATACCCAAATGTCTTGAGGCACTGAAGAGCCAGTCAGGAGAGCAGGACCAGCATTAATATATGATTATGAAAGAAATAACAGAAGGAAAAAGGGGAAGCAAAGAAAAAAAAACAACACTGAATGAATGCTTCAATGAAAGATTTTTTATAAAATGTTTTGAGAGGCACAATCTGAAATTTCATCTTCTCAGAGGCATAATGCGATTCACTCTTCTATGAAATATTAAGCCAAGGCAGTAACCCTTCATTTCCTCATGACCACTCCTCTGAGATAATAAATTGCTATATCCATCTAGAATTAAAATCAAGCTCTAGCATAACTAAACAATCTCATTATGAAAGGAGAAGTTTGCTGTAACAGAAACCAAAAAAGTTTGTAAGACAAGGGGTTAGGCACAGTCACTAATATGTAAGAGTTCATGAATAATTCAAAATATCCCATGCTTGACTTACTGAGGAAAATACCAGAGGAATGAGAGATCAGTTGTCTTCTCTGTTCATTATTTATCATACTGTAATGTCTGAGGACTGTTGTCCTTTCTACTTAAATGCACAACTGCAAAATGCCAAATGATCTATCCCACTTAAATACACACAATAGAATTTCAAGAAAAACTGTTGAGTTCAAAATCATTTCATTTAGGACTATAGTCCTTTTACATTATCAACTAGCACTGTTAAAAACAGCATCTCACACTAACAAAGGGGAGAGGAGAAAGGCTGCTAAAACTTTTCAGATGAGTATCTAGACTTTTTTGGACTAGAGTATCACAAGTACACTCTATGTAGAATTTCTATACTTCAGAATTCAAAACTAGACTATAAATAAGTTCCTTCATGAAAAACACCTAATCAGGTTCCAAAGCTCAGAACTTTCAATTACTCAGAAAGAAACTGGGAAAAGAAATGAAAAATGCAAGAAAACAATAAAAGGGATGGTAAAAATAGATGCAGTAATAACAAATACGCTGGAACTATTGGGGGCTTTTTTTCCATGCCTTTTGTATTATTATTTTCTTTTTAAATGTATAGATTTCAAGTTTATTAAATATTTCTTCTGTTCAGGAGCAAAGCAGATCACAAGCTGACAATACTACTTGAAGAAGGTATATCAGTTTTGCTCTGTGGGGAAGAAAATTAAAAGGAAACTGCTATGTAACTTCCTTAGGACTTCGTAAATGTTTAAAGTCATTTCTTATTCACTGCTGAAGGAGTGGACAGAAGCATATCTTGAGCAAGTCACGTGGCCTTATGTAATTGGAAGTCTTGAGAGCTTACAGCCTCTACACCATCAGGCAGGATTTTGCACCCCTTTAATTTAACTGAATACAACAGCCAACAATAGTCATGCTGCCTTCACAGAGAGCCAATCAGGAGTACTACAGGCCAAAGCAGGCTGACAAAAGCACAGCACTCAGTAAAGGAATCGCTTTCATGGCTGCTCGGTTCCGGGTAATGATATCTGAACTGGAGTCATCAGTGCTGGTCTCTTACTTGAGTACAGATATAACAAGATATGTTGATCAGCTCTACATTGTACTGGTCTTTAATGATCAATTATATTCTTTGCTAGAATTGTTCTGTCAGGCCATATCCCTCCCAGACACCCTTTTCCTATGGGAGATGCGTACTGGGAGTCATTTTATACAGCAGCCCAAAGGATATTCCTGGTCACTTTCTGGGCAGCTAATGCATTTTACCGGTCAATAATACTGCATTGTTCACTAGAACAGACACATCCACATACCCACACACCCAACAGTTGATGTACCATTCAAAAAGTAAATGTCTTTCCTCTGCACTTTCTAAAGCAAATGTCAGGTGGCTTTCACTGTAGCCTGAAGCCTACTGCCTCAGTACACAAACCCAACCTGTATATCTCTTCTAATATTTCTATTAATTCTTAAACACTAAACCTTTTGGATCAAGCTGTGCTAAATAAAGCTATAAGAAACATGGGCACAGGTATACCCCACGAAGAACACTAGCAACAACAGCCTACTTAAATCTTGGTGCATTTTTGAGGCAGACATGTTTTATGAGCAACATAGACAGCATCCAGCTCTCATACATCCCCAACAATTCCATATATTTTTTTTCATATGAGAGAAGAATGCATAAAAACATCTCGGCTCCCCCCACTACCCCAACTACTTACTAAAGTGGGATTTCTGAGGAATCAGTTCTTCGCCATTAAGTATTAGCACACAGAAAAGGCAGAAATTTATGCTCTGAGGAATTTGGCAAATGAGCAGTAAATATTTACCAGCTGCTAAGATCAGCTGGCTGTTTTGAATTTAATCTAAGTATAATTAAACAAACAAACAAACAAGATATCAGGATTCCATTTCACAGTGTGGAATAATGCCATTCAAACATTCTTTTATTTTGAAGTTGTACCAGCATTGGCATTTTTTTTCTCTGTCACTGCTACATAATTATTAGTTTTTGGTTAGCTAACCACTACAATCAAAATACCTTCATAAGTCATTACCAGATATTTATAATAATGCCATCTGAGAAAAATTTCATTTTTAAGAAGTTCACTGTCATAACAGATAAACAGTTTGCAAAAGCAAACTTGCCTCCAAAGCTATATTAGTTTGTTTAAATTAATATTAATCCACTCTATTTTGTGAATTAAAATTAACGTTTCTCTCTTTCTTTGTTAGATACAAATTTTGCTCAATGTGGCTTCTTTAAGAAATAAAGAATAAAGTCTTTATTCTTTTTGAGTATTGCTGTTTTTGTTTTTTTTAACATTTGAAATATCAATGTCACATCTCAGTTTCAGGGTTTTCAGACTAAAAGTCACACAACAACGGAAGCAGCAGGTAGGTCTGAGCTTTCAACAAAAGACAATCTTTCCCAAATTCATTCAGGCACTACAGTTAAATAGCTGCTAGTAAAAGCAAAGCAAAGTAAGGTGCACTAATCCTTTCTCCTCTCGGCACCTACGGTTTTGTTGTCCTGACATGTCACTATTCCCCATCTGTCCTGAAAGGGAGAAGGGTGGGGAGGGGGTGGAACGAAAAGTCACACTAGAGTTCATCAGGACAGGTGGTAAAGTAAAACTAACAAATAATTCTCACCCACATAAGTTAATTTTATAAGAGACAATTAGTATTTTTTTACTGAAATCTGAGTATGTTAAAAGGATAAAAACTAAAATACCTTTTCACAGCTGTAGGAGGATCTGGACGTAACTAGAACATTTATTAAATAGAACTGGTACATAATGTTATGACTAGAATTATAAAATGTTATACGCTGCAGTACAGGAAAAGAAAAACCACTTAAATTCCATGGCAGCTAAGTTACCAGCCCAATTCCACTTCACCTCTACAAGCTCACAGCACAAAACCATCAATGCCTTTTTTTGTTTGGTTTGGATTTCTTTCAGTGACTCAGATACCTCATTCTTGCCCGTAAAACTTTATATTAGTGTTCCCTAACAGGGCAAGGGACGTCCAAAGGGAGGAGAATAAATAAAGAATCACCCACTACACATCTTTTGCTCAGCAGTTCCTGTTGTGGCTAGAGGAGGGTGGGGCTCTTGGCCTATGCTGAATGTAGGTACCCATTGTGGTAGATGGAAGTGGCTAATTAGCTCTTGGGTGCCAACATTTCAGGACTGAATTCAGCTTTTAATTTTATCTCATCTCATCTCTTGAAGATATTCAAAAGCTATCAGGAAACAGTCCTGAGCCGCCTGCTCCAGTCAACCTTCCTTAAGCTTCCCTGACCAGATGGCCTCCAGATTTCTCTTCCAACACCAATCATTTTGTGATTTTGTAATTCAGGAACTAGGAAATTATTCTTAAGAAGAAATTAACATACTGCTGCCAGGGCACCCAAGCTTGCTGCTCCTTGCTGAAGTGGTCACTGCTCTACTCCCCTCCAGCACTGATATCACACTCGGCTCTCAGCTCAACTTTCCTTAGCAGCAGCCAGCCCTTCCTGCACCCCAACACTCCCAAAATAAAGGTAAATTAATTACTGGTAGAAAAAAAAAAAATGAAGAAAACTCATTGGTATATTACTACTAAATGTCAAAAGGTCAGGAATCAAGAGGACAAACGAGTAAATATTTCTATTATCTATGCTAAAACAGTTTAATATAGATACAATGAAAAAAATCCTACCTTCAAGTACAGTAGAAATTCCTGGTGTGTGGTTCTATGCAATAAGGATTATACAACTCCAGTCCTCAGTGAAATAAAATCTAAACATATAGAGGACAAGTATGTACTAGATTTATCTGACAGTTCTATAGGGAATGCAAATAGTGAATATTATGTTATAATTATATGTTGTTATAAACCCATAGTATGGGTTGTTTTGTCCTGAAGGAGTCCAAAGTACCCTAAAGGCTATAAACACATTGAGCAAAAGTGTAAAAACAGCTAGAGGGGTTTAGTTAAGGTGCAGTCAGCCAGCAACACAGCAAGAGAAGAAAAAATCTGTTTAAATACATCAGGACAATCTCCCATTTTAACAAAAGGCTGCCTTTGATCCTTAGAGCCTATGAACTGAAGAAAAAATAAAAGCGTTTTTTCATTGGAAAAAGAAAAAGATGGGAAAAAATGTTCTGAAGTTCGTCCAGAGTAAACTCCACAGTTCTTAGTGAATTTAATTCCTTGGGAATATATATCAAGTTCACTCTGCTGGAACTGGTAGATAGAAAAGGAAAAGGAGATATTCCCACAAGCTTCAAAACGAAAGTATTTATTCTTACGTACATTGTACTGAGATGTGCTCAAAATGAAGCAACCATGAGGAAAATGATGGTACCATTGAGCTTCAGTCTAGCCTTTTTTTATTATTATTGTACTGTAAATTTAACTGAAAAGCCAATTAGGAAGAATAATGGGCTCTTCCTTTTATTAGAGATAGTTTTTATTCTATTTTGTAAGTGCCTAGAAAATCAGGGGGAAGAGAGGAGTGTATATTTCTAAGATGTAGTGCCTTGATGCCCTCAAGACCTGCTCCAGGCATACACACCTTACACATTGCAGAATTAACACTAAAGAAAGGACCCTCGTGGTTGTGGTTCTCTCTCAAACATCACTTATGGCTCTCAGTTGAATTTCATTTATTTTAAAAGTAGGTGCTTAAGATTGGTTATTTAAATATACAGTCAAGCACCTGAGCAACTGAGAAGCAGTTTTCAGAGCTGCTTATCTATTGCAGCGTCAGCACAGAGCCAAGCTGGGGAGGGCTATACAAAGAAGGAGAGCTGACATTTCAGGTGAGAACAAAAAGAATCAGGGAAGACAAATCTTTCTCAGCCTGCCTCTGTAACTACAAGCTCATCTGGCAGCCTGGGCTCTGTGATGGCCCATCAGAAATGGGATTGTGCAGCCAGCCACTTCAGAGTTGAAAGACCATGTGTATTATTTTTATTATTATTTTTATGTTCTGTCACTAAGACACATCCTGTGTGCTCCTAAAAGCCAGTTATTCAGTCTTCCTGATATAAGCACGTATCTTCACATTTTCTGCTCATGGATCAAACTTGTATAGCCTCATTTACATTCACAGAAGGGTCTGATCTGCAAATATTCCAGAGTCAAAGAGCTTCAGTGGGAGAAGCAGCAGCTTTAGTTACTCTGGTACAGGCACTGAGCAATAGTGCTGCAACAGAACAATTTTACTGCTCTCAGCCATTTTGAACACGCACATCCCAACTACCACCTCTCATGCCTTCTGATCAAGGCAGCAAAAGGTATCTTTATATCAATAAAAAGGAGAGATTTTCATTTCCCAGCTGAATGAATGAAGACTTGTAAAGTTTCTAGTTAGAAGAGAGGTCATTTTTTAAAAGTCCAAACTATTGCACCTCTTATGAGCCATTTCAATTCATTACCAAAGTAACTAACATACATATAAGATCCCAGTGCATCGCTTGAGATAACATGGATAATTCCCATACAGCACCTTTAAGCAATGCAATTCCCTAAATTCATATCAACAGAAAATTATTAAATCACACTTAAACTTGCATTTTCCACCTAGCAAAAGGTCTGATTGCTCATACGTCAATGAAAGCTGAACGTAGTCCCTAGCTTTAAAATAATAATAACTGGCAATTTTATTAAAGCAGAAAATTTGAGTGCAAGGTTCTTCCAAAGACATCTACCTGAAAAAGTTATCACAAAAGTGAAAAGTAAGCAGTACTGAACAGTGCAAAATTTCAAATAAGGACTATCCTTAAACCCAAATCACAGATAGAAAATTAAGAATAATCCTAACAGACCTAACAGGTGAAAGAGTTTTACTCTCAACTAATCCTAAATATATTTCTTCTTTTCTTTGTATGGATATGTCTATGTTGATTCCACAGATTCATACTTTATACCCATTAAAGAACAGCATGCAGGGTTGTAATGCAAATGATCTTAAAGATGACTCTTTAAGAATAGTATAAGAGATGGCATATTTAGTTAGGTCTGTACAGATGGTATACAAATAGTACAAAAGAAAGATGGCTCACCTTTAGATGGGAAAGGCTCACTGTGGACTCCACGCAAGAGGGATCTCCAAGAAGAGATCCTTTCCTGGTGGTGGTCAGCCCTTAAATGGGGCCTGGGGAGAGGTGGAGCCAGGCTCCACCCCTTCCAATCACACTGGTATTATCACCTTCACCTGTGCCCCCATGGCTGACTCAGTGCTCACCTCAGGTGACCAATCAGTGGTTCAGGCTGTGATTCAGCAGTTCCCATACAAGGGTTTATTCCGTAAAGAGGCATCAAACTAGTTAGTACCTCATTTGGCTATGAAGACTAAACAGCAAATGAATTTCCCTAGTACATCTACAGTAAATACAGGTGTGGAATGCACATAACTCACATACATTTTCTATAGCAGTGCAAACTGGACTATCCACCACTTTCCTCTGCCATCTATGAATTACAGCCCATGAAAATAAGTATTGTTAATTCTATCCTGCACTGTTTCTTCTCAATTTTTCTGCCATGCTTAACAAAAGAGATTAGAGATACATGGCCAAGAGAAATGGGCTGTTCTGCAAGAAATATTTTTACTACAAACAACTTTCTGGAGAGAGAGATAAACTGAGAGGTCATTATAAAGTGATCTCCCAAAATGTTACCTGTTCAAGGAATTTTTTCTGCACCTCCCTTGGTTACAATCCTAAAGAAAAATGACCTCCTGTAGACTTACTGTTTCAATTTACACAGTTATCTCAGATTCCCCAAGGTGCTAGAAAAGAAAAGCTGTGCTAAATTAGATGTTTTGGTAGTTGAGAGTTCTCAGGCTTCTTCGCAAAATGATACTTAAGAGTTTAATATAGAAGAATGTTTCTTCTGAAATCTCATAACATCTAACTTTGATTTATAAATTAGATGTAGAACACACTGCCTTTAAATAATACATTTGTTTGTGCCCACCTTTGCTGTTAAGTAGTTAATGAAGACTACTGCCTTAATCTTCAACAGATGAACCATATAATATTTTCCAATTGTCATATCTTAATTGAAAGCATCTATTCAAGGCTCAGCAGTGAAAATAGACAGTAATTGTTTCTATTTTCCAAAAAAAAGTGCTACCGTCACCTGGACAATGCAAACACAAATGTGCAACTTACAGATATGGAGACAGAAAAAAGAAAGGAATGCAATTTATTTTATTTTTGGAAGAGACAGAGAAGGAAAAGGGGAAAAAAAGGGGGAAAGGGGGAAAGGGCAGGGAAAAGGAAGGGGAAAGGGAAAAGAGGGAAAGGAAAGGGGGAAAAAAGTGAAGAGGGAAGGGAAGGGAAGGGAAGGGAAGGGAAT
>VXAB01003460.1:460248-515037 GCA_013399175.1 Odontophorus gujanensis | reverse complement strand
GGAAGGAAAGGGAAGGGAAGGGAAGGGAAGGGAAGGGAAGGGAAAAAACTGTTCTTTGCCTTCTACTTCACATTTGTTAAAAATCTATTAAGGAACAACTCAGAGTACATATATCACTCTGACAAAAAACATTCAGCTGAAGAATAATTTTTCACCACTGCCTTTTAAGCTCATAGAATTTCTTGTTCAGAACACTTTTCCCATTGTATAATTTTATGAAAACTAGGTAATTAAAAATGCCTTTTTGAGATAATTAGACTTTAAGGATCTAAAACTGGTATAACTTTTACACATTATTACTCCACATATACAAAGAGATTGGACTTTCTCAGTTGAATGGAAGAGGAATACGCAATCTCTGGAGGGAGAAAGTTGACTTTAAAAAAAAATATATATCTTACTGAGAGATGCAGGAAGGAAAAGAAGGAAAAGAAGGAAAAGAAGGAAAAAAGAAGGAAAAAAGAAGGAAAAAAGAAGGAAAAGAAAGAAAAATCCATCTGTAAGATTAAATAGTGAAAAAATTAAAAGTGTTTTATACAGCCTGACCGTCTAGCATGCAAGTTATCTGTAGAACACATCAAAAAAGGCCTATTAGATAAACAAAACAATAAACCACCAAATGTTTTTATGTCAAACTTACATGATCTCTTCATATTCCTACAGCTTTGCACCAGCTCTCCTGGTCTTTGTTTCTGAAACAATACAATTACCTGCACAAGATATAAAAATACTGTAGAACTATCTGATATCCCACAGTATCAGTTGGTATTTAAATGCTTTTTCTTCAGAAAGCGTTACCTGTCTGCAAAAAAAACTTACACTTAATCTACATTTTTAGCACACAATTTCCAAATTACAATCATGCTTTTTCTACAACTATGTGAAAAAATATTCCAAATATTTTTTATCACTTTAAGCAAAAACATGTAACAGTATTAAAGATAAGCAGTTAAGAGTGTTGCTGAGGTGCAGTTTCCAAATGATTATTCCATTTTTTAACACTGTGATCTATAGAAGCATTTTAAGCTCGATTTGACAATATAAATTAATGCATGTTACTATATAAATAATTATTAGAAATAAAAATAAATTAAGATAACACATTAAAGGCCTCTTGCCTAGAAACTGACCTTCTCAAGCTCATTCCAGTACTTTACTTGCTTCTAATTACTGTTCAATATTCTTTTCTCACCTTAATAATAATAAAAGAGTGCCAACAGCGATGATGGCTGATATAGAGGTTCAAATTCTTTCCTGCAGCTATGAGATGGTTTTTAAAAAGGCAAAGAGCCAGTCATGTGAGATCCTATTAGACTACTGGTAAAATACTGACAGCAGCACTACAGTAAACCAATCAACAATGCAAAAAGCTGACAAAAAGAAAAAAAAAAATAAAGGCTTGCACAACCTTGCAGTTTACAGGCTTCTGTGAATAAATTGTGCTGCCCAGCAACATTGTGTCTTGTATAACCCGAGAATTCCAGATTTTGGTGCTAGAACAAGTCAACAAAATCCAAATATATTTGAAATTTATGAATGCATTAAAAAAATAATGTTCTCTTCATGTACAGAAAAAAAGTACAAGGATAGCTACATTTCCAAACAGTAACAACTATTAAAACAATGGCTTTCAAAAACAAAAGAATTTTTTGTTGTTAATATTTTCAGGTTGCTATTTTTAACTAAATTATTTGTATGAAGTTTGAAATCTAGTTGGGCACTAGAACTCTCTCAGTTAGGGCTGACTGACTTGGCCTCACATGCACAAAAAAAAAAAAAACAAACTCACTAGATTAAATTACAAGCAATCGGTGGTATTTTTCATTTGAAACAGCCTTTGGTGAGCCTCATTTATAAACAAACAAGACAGCTTTATTAATTTATTAATGGACTCAGCGTAGTATATAATAGCATCATTAATACCAAAGTCACTTCTACTCATGTAACTAATCAGAGTTCTGGGAAGGGGGGATATTCACATGACAAATGTTTGGGAGAAAATATGGAAACAGTAAGTATTCAAAACAGTTCTTGTAAAAGGCCCACTGGGATCAGTGGCTGATGAACTTCAGAAGAGAAAAGGCTTTGCATGGTGATCAAAAAGGGAAAAAGCAGAATCGGCACGTTCATCTGAAGAACACCTACAGCATGTGAATGTTACCAACTGTCAACAACACTGACACTATCAAGCTTCAGAATACAAACACAAGGGCTGAGAATTTTTGCTGAGATTCATTAGGGCACCCCGAACACCACTAAATGGGTCTTACAGTCCATGAACTGCCTCTCCTCACTTTGCCCATGGCTCAGGATTACCTTACAGTCCCCATAGCACCATCAGCGCTCTCCGACCCTACTTCTGGTTCTCCTTTCTGAATGGATCTTGATCCTACCTCCTGAAGAGCCCCCTCAGCCTGTTGCCTACATTCCTGTCCTTGTCTCATTTTGTTTTGTGCTGGGCCCCCTGGATGTCCCCAGGACCTGGGTGATCAATTACTTTGTCTGGGGCTGTCCGTAGAGCTTGCTTTGTCCTCCAAGAACAGAACCCATGGGACTGCCCCATTGGTGAGGGCAACAGCCTGTGCTGGATTTATCCTCAGCTCCCTGTGCCTTAGGGACCAGCCTGCCCCTGCTGTTCCCCAACAATTTTAAGTGAAGCAGAAAAATAAATAAGTCAAAGGCATTTGGTGTGGTACCAGAACAAAGGCTTTATTCTCAGATAATGAATATAATTTTCTGTTGCATCTGCCAATGCACAGATTTCAATTGTTTAGCTGCTGATGCAGGATTTTTTTAACTATATTGCTAAGTTTTATTGCCTACTTAAAATACAGCCATTTTAGAAGATTCTTCAGAAACTCTATAGATGTTCTATGCCTCTGTTTTAATTCATACCCTTTTTATACTACCTCCATGCTGACTATGTTAAAAATGTAACTAACATGTTGGATTTGGGATTTCTTTGGTTGGTTGGGTCTTATTGCTTTTAAGCTGCATGCTCCTCCAAAGGTACCACCTCACATATCTCAGCCTTCAGGGGCAGTGGGAGACATCACAGCAGTAAAGCCCTGTGGATCACTCACTCTGTGCAGCTCCTCACAGTGAGCCTCAGAATTGCTGATACACCCTAGGCGAATGGTTGTTTGGAACCAGCCATCCTGCAAGATTCTCACTTGACTTAGAACAAGGAAAAATGGTGTTAAACTAAAGGAGGGAAGATTTAGATTAGATGTCAGGGGGAAGATTTTCATTGAAAGGATGGTGAAGTGCAGGAACAGGCTGCCCAGAGGGTTTGTGGATGCCCTGTCCCTGGAAATGCTCGAGGCCAGGTTGGATGGGGCCCTGGGCAGCCTGATCTGGTATTTGTTCTAGCAGTTGAAAACTCTGCCCATAGGACAAGGTTGGAACTGGACGATGTTTGAGGTCCCTTCTAACCCAAGACACTGTGATTCTGTGTCTTTTGTCAGAGTGGCTGATGATAATGTATACATCCAGAGAATGTATTATGTTCGGTAATGTGTAGCAAGTGTGAGAACAGTTTGCCCCACACCTCTTTGGTGTGCTGCTCCTGACTCACCACAGGTGTGAGGAGACCACTCAGGAGCCCAAGACACATGTCTATTGGGCAGACATAAAACAGAAATAAGTTTGTTTAAAGATCCTGCAGCCTTTATCTGGGGCAAAAAGAAAGCAAAAGAAAAAGGAATTGGCAAAGGAAAGCAATAGTTTATACAATAAAACCTCACACAGAGCAGCTTTCCAAGTTGCATCTTATCTCTTGGCTTAATGTGGCCCTGCTGTCAGGTCTTCACAGGCATCTTGTCAGAAATGACTGTAAGAGGTTTCCTCACAAATTAGACAGTGAGAGAAAATGTAAAAGACACAAAGAGAAGAAACTGAGCACTGAAAGGCTAGCAGCAGAGTTAAAGCAGAGGAAGCTGTCAATATTGCAACAGCTTGATAAATTAGGCTTTTTCAGCTGTTAAGAGTCAATTGACAGCTCAGCCACATCCTCTATCTCTGGTGAGTTTACAAAGGAAAACTCATTCTCCCTCTTACCAGTCACAATCCCACTTTTACTTGCGATTTCAGATTCCAGAAACCCTCAATCCTTCTGTCAGAGAAAGCCCAAAAACCCAGGCTTCACCTCTGCATAATCCAAGTCCTTCCTCTCAGCCTTCTCTCAACAGCCAAATCAGCTCAAAAGTCCTTGGACAGTTGTGCCATCATTGAGGGCACTGCAGAGATAACAGCTACCTTCCATAGTAAGTCATAGCAGGCCAAGGCACCCTACAGCTCTGCTTTACAGAAGTACTGTTTATTTAACCATTTACAAAGCTCTCTGCTGTTAAAGGGAAAAGCTTTGTGAGTCACTTCCACACAAGCTGTGGCACATCTCTGACAGGGCTGCAGTTTGCTGGTTATGTTTGTGCCAGAGTACTCACATCCAACT
Organism: Odontophorus gujanensis; assembly: GCA_013399175.1. NCBI lineage: Eukaryota > Metazoa > Chordata > Aves > Galliformes > Odontophoridae > Odontophorus > Odontophorus gujanensis. The sequence continues at coordinate 510,584 of VXAB01003460.1, read as the reverse complement.
GGTAGCAGGAACCAACTGCTTGGACTAGGTGCTTCACTGCCTGTGGCCTCAATCTGGGTAAACTGTCTTTAAACTCAGCTATACAAAGCTCTCCCACCACCTTTAAGAGCATCAACATTAGGGTAACAAAGATCTCATCTACAGACTGTTATTACAATCAAGTTAGACAGGTTATAACACAAAGTCTTCTCTGAGACAAGCATTGACTTCTTCCACTCTCCCTTCACCCGATATTGTCAGGTAAAAGGGCTTAGTTTATTGTGCAAGTATATCCCTACTTTTCCACATACATCTTGAAAGACCACTGATCATTCTTCAGCAAAACTGAAAGAAATTACAGGTCCTGAGATGCCAAAGTTTCTGAATGGCCAACTGGGGATAATCAGATACTCCCCTGCTGAGAAAAGGCATCCTGAATTCAGCATTCTACGGTACCAGTTTTGAAAAGAACAAGGTTTCATTGGTTCTGCTCCTCAAAGGCACAAACAAAAATATGCCTAGTGTATCTAAAGCAATATAAGTCAGCTAAGAGATTAAAGTATGAAATTCCTCAATGCCTATGGAGTGCAGACTTCAAGCTCTTCAAGAATGCATCCTACATTTTTATAGCCAGTATTTTTGAAGTCCTTGTGATTCTCTGTTAAGAGCATACATAAAGCAAAAAACAGAACTGGGTAGTTGCATGAAGATAGAAAATGTCAGAAGCCAAATTTTGGATTTCTTAATTTGCAAAGAGTTCTGTGTGCATTTATCTACATTACTGAAGGGATGCATTAGTTTTTTCCTGTTAAGCACAGGTTGTTTCCTTCCATTATACCAACTTTGCAAACTATTTTCCTTCCATTATACCAACTTTGCAAACTATTATCAACCTGTAGACATTCTCAGTCATTGCTCTATATGTTCCCAAGAGAAAAATAAAAAAGAAAAGGAAAAAAAGCTGAGCAAGGAGAAATACTACTTCAGGAACTTTGTTTACTTTTTAAAAGTCATCCTAAATTGATTTAGCCTAGAAAGTTCAAACCTACTTTGGTATGCTGGATTATACTGAAGGCTTGTTTCTCTACTTAGCTCGGAGATACTAAAAGAATTGATTAACATTTATTGCTGCATAAATTATGATGGCAATTGATTCTTTATTGCCTTCAACAATTGATTTGAAAGCACATGACAGACACAGTCTGGAGAATTAGGATAGTGTCCTCTCAAAGAAAGGGAAAGTTTGAAGTAAGCTAAAAGGTAGCTAAAAACAAACCATATACATATTCTTCTGTGTACAATTCCCTCGTCATATTTTGGAAGATGACAAAGAAAACTCAAAAGTAAGAAATGATGTATATTTTCTGGATGAAAAAGAAAGTCTTCATGTGGTGAGAAGAAAGATCAATTCACTCCTATGATACTGTACAGCATGTAACATTTTGTAAATGATATTTTATTGAAATTACTCCATTTACAAATGTTTGAATCATTTAAAAATTTATCAAGTCTGAAATTTCCATACGTTTCATAATGGAGAAAGATTTTTGAGTTGTAAACAGAATTGCCTTCTTCAGTCATTCATGTAGTTAGAACATGAAGGAAAAGAAACTCAAAGCATCCTGTGTCTCTAAAGAGAAAAAAGACACTTTGTTGCATGAGCACAGAAAACTATTAGTACTTTGGACAAGAGCAGAGTTAACTGAGAATAGCAAGGGGCTGCAGCAGAATACCCTTTCCTCCACTTTATTTCCAAATTATTCTTCGCTCTACAAAATATCACAAGCTCTTCTATTTACAAGTCATCTCCACACATTCTGATTCAAATTTCTACTAACACATATCTTTGCATGCTTATGTGTCTTGCATCTTGGAAAAGCAGTCACTGTAAATAGTAACCAAATAAAGAGAGCAATTGTTTGGCAACTCATCTGTTGATAGCACAAAAACCATTGACAGAAAACAACTTGAGATGAATTCAGTATGTGTGACACTGTCTGGGATACAGAAATGTTTGCAGGGTATTTCTAAGAAAGGAGGTCCTGCTTTCAGTGGTCCCACTCCATTGATAGAATTGAAAAATAAATTATGTTGGAAGGTAGATTCTAGAAGTCATTTGATATCAAGCCCTCCTTCAAACCTTTTGAAGAGTTCTAAGTTAGATTACATTGCTCATCCATGAGCACTATTCAGTAAAGTTATGAGCATTGCCATGCCATGACTTCTCTGGACACTTGTTTAGAGCTTAATCATGACCAAAATAAATAAATAAATAGATAAACCACTCTATGCGGTTGGTTTTCATGCCACACAGGTGCATTACTGACATGTTCAGCTTATCCACCAAAACGTTCAGGTCATCTTCTGCAGAACTGTTTTCCGTTCTGCCTGTATTCAGTCTGTGCTGTTGCACTGGGTAACTGTCAGGAACAGTAAAATCATCACAATTCTGCACACTGCTTCACCTGTGCCAGAGCACTTCGTAAGACTATCTACTGCAAGATCAGGTTGCCCAGAGAGGCTGTGGAAGCCAAATCCCTGGAGGTTTTCAAGATAAGGCTGGATATGGCTCTGGGCAGCCTGGTCTAGTGGTTGGCAACTCTGTCCAAGGCAGGGGGGTTGAAACTAGATGATCTTTGAGGTCCTTTTCAACCCAGACCATTCTATGATGAGACAAATTAGATTGAGGGACCTGTTCACAGCAAGGAGGATGGATGGCCCACTTGTCTATCTCCATCCCTAACAGAACATGCTAAATCCAACCCAAGTGTATCTATTCTGCTTGTTATAATGCTGCAGCAAGTCACACCATTTCAGACTAAAATTGAACTACCAACAGAACAGGATTTATCAGCTTTACTCACTAGTCAATACTTTTTTCTATGGTTTGAAAGAAATGCACAAAATATATTCAGCATTTCAAATTTTAAGACTAGTTTAAGGACCGTGCAGAGACTTACATGGCATACCCAGTAAGGATGTGTGAAAGATCCAAAACAAAAAATACATATTACAAATATGTGACATAGAGCAAGGTGACAAGATGGGACTTCAGGGATGCAGACATTGGACCATTTTCCATCTGTAAAAGCACAAACTACAGATAATACAATTGTAACTTCAGTTCTGATTTGGTGATGTATTTTACCTATCCAACTATTACAATTTTGTAGCCTTCCCAACTTCTTGAGGCTTCACTAAGACTTCATATGTCAAATCTTTCCAGTACTGTCAAGGGGTATACATTAATTCTGTGCAATAGACACTACATATAATTCAAACAGCTCTTACTTTTTGCACAGTATTTAACATCAATTGCAATAGTTTGATACAAGATATTACTCTACTAGTGTCATGGTTTTATGATTTTTGTTATCAGTATTCCACATCATAACATCATGTAAGGCACTGAGAGTTAAAGAGTTAATGCTCCAGTTCCATGGACTGCTGAATTTCTGGGCACCCAGTTCTCAGAAAAGAAGAATTACATACCACAGAGGACTTTGCGTTCCTGTTTTTTACTCAGAGGGAAAGATAAAACTGCAAGCAAGTCCCAAGACTTCCCCTTTTTGCTGCTCCTCGGAATGGAAGCTCCTAGCTGTCTTGCTTTCCACTTTAGAGTATGGCCTTTGGTTTCAGACACTCTCATTTTATTTGATTTATTAACATCAGTTCCAATTATATTGTATTATATTGTGTCATTCTGTATTCCAATATCTTATTTAGTAAACTGGTCCTCCTCCTCAGATCATTGCTGCTGTTTTGCTTTTAGTCCTATCTCCCTACCCTTTCCCTTTCCCTTTTCCTCCTTCCCCTTTCCTGGGGTGCGGGTCTGTAGGTCCCTCTACCTCATCAGTTGTGTGACCAGGCTGAACCAGCCCATAAACCACTGACAGCTATTCAAGAGCCTAATCTTTCATGTTAAAAATTAGACATTCAAAGATATGATCATGTTTGTTTTACTTGTTTGATAATGGATTAAACAGTGAAGTTGCACTTTCCTCAAAGATAGCTGAAATAGAGGCTATCTGGAAAAAGGTATAGATTCTGCTGACATGAGTCTGTTCTTTAGCTCAGTGGATAGAATTCACTTTTTAAAATTCTTCTGATAACTAATAGATGAAAACAGTCCAACAAATCCTTAAGAGAGGAGAAAAAAAGATGTAATCTGTACAAAATATTGACAAGGAATTTTTAGCCATGCTTGTAACGTAACATCTGGAATGGGGAGCTGAATGGTTAGTTACAACTCCCAAGCTTCCAAAAATTAACAGTTAAATCCACAACCTGCCATACTGCATTTCTCCATGAACGACAACTTTTAACTACCCTATCCTCCAAGCACCATTCGTTCCCTTAGCAATGCAGCTCTTCAGTATGCACAGAGAACTCTGTTGAGTCTGTCTGAAAAGACTGTGTTGAAAAATGTGAATCAGAGAAGAAATACAGCCAACACTTTTTTTCAAAGTAAAATAGAAAAAGAACCACATACAGCATAACTGAGGTTGGAAGGGATGCTGTTGGAATTGTTACCTGCTGCACATTTCAGGAAGTAACAATTAAAAGACAGTGGGTGGGGAATAATAAAGTTTTAGCATATGAACGACAGAACAGAATTTCTGGAGAGAGAGAGAAAAACATCATTTGCAGACATATTTTAAAGAGTATGACCTAGAAACACTTCCAAAACCACAGCCTTCATAGTACTTCTTTTCCAGTTTCATAATATACCTGAAACTTAATCTTCTGGCACAGGAAATGCAAGAACTCTCTGCACTCTTGTCTACTAAATAAAAGTGGTATTGAGTTTCAATAAGTGCACAGTTACTCATGGGCTTCCTTGCTTTGGGAAAATGTGCTGTGTGAATGTGGGACCTTATAAAGTACTCATTCACAGAGTTCATCTTTTCAAGAACTAAAAAGGTTTCAATAATTTAGAAGATAGTTTAACTAAAATTAATGATCATATTTTATTGAAAACCTGTTAAGATTCCACTTCAAAACTCACTCTTATTCTTGCTATTATTCTCTGTCTTTCCAGTAACTTCAAACATTTTTTCCAGTTCAAAGTGTTCTTGAATATACGTAGTTACCAATTGCTGCATAGGGCATGCTACTTTTCAGCCATTCAGAACTCCAAATATAATATTGAAATTAGGATTTATTTACTTTTTCTTAAGTGTTTTAGATTTTAGTTTGGATAGTTTGTTTCAGAGGAATATATATTCCCAAAAAATCTTGGCAAAAATACCATACTGTAATATTTTTTATTTTAAAATATATCAGAAGAAAAAGGTTTTAAACAAAATGTGGAAAAACAAAATCTCTTTTTCCTTAATCCAAGTCCTCTTCTCCTTATAGGTGCCTCCTTCCTTGTGCCAGGTGATGGTGGTTTCTCAGCCTTTACAGACTGGGTGCCCAACAAACTGTTTACTTCACTGCATAACTACCACTAGGCAAGAAATAAAACTGCATCCATAAAACAAATGACAGGGAATAGCATGATAATTCATAATGCATCCAGTAAAAAGGCAACAGTATTCTGCACTTTCAAACAACACTGCACAGAAGCTTAAACTTCACTGGTTTCCTGAAGAAGTTCCTGAAGTTTTTTAGGAAAGCAGTTAAAACACAATGAGTTGGCTCTGTCTCAGGAGAATTTTTTTCCCACTTCAGCTCTTAAAATAAAAAAATGAAAGATAAAATTTCTCTAATAAAATCCTCCAGAGGCCAGCTTTGCTAACAGTAAAACTATCAGTCTTCCCATTCTGGCTGTGTAAATGTGCCCTTGCAGCAACAGATACATTTTACAATTGCATCAAGCTGTTCTTTTCAGCGAAGTAAAAGAGAAAATTTTCCAAGTACTTGTAAGCTCCAGATCATTAAAAATGATCCTGTACACACAGCCACCAGCAGCACCTAGAGTTAGTGTTTTCCCAACTACCGTCTGCAAGCTTCAATTGCCTCTTTTAATTTTAAAGTACAAAAATATTCTACAGAAAAATTTTCACTTACATTATAATGATTTGGAAGAGCCTGCACACATTTTTTTAAAGTTGGTTGATCCTTCAAATTGGCACTAACACAATTTTAATCCAAGCAAATATCAAGAAATACTTCTGTGTTCCCTTCCTTGTAAGCTCTAGCTTCACACATGAAACTTTCCATAAAATTACTGCATCTTGTGCTGGTTGAACCAGTTTCCAAAAGGATTTTAAAAAACCCTCTTTGAGATGTACTTAATGTTTTAAAAGATGTAGAAAAAATCAATAAAGGTTAGGGCTACTGATGGATTTCAGATGGAAAAAAATGCAGATTCAAAGATGTCAAAGTATAGGCCTATCTTCATAATAAAATATAGCTATGAAACCCTAAAATACAGCAAAAAATAAAAGTGCCTGTTTGCTGTCAGACAAACCCCGTGCTCCCAAACATCATAGGAGCTAAGTATCAGCCAGAGCCACAAGACTTTTGTAAGAGCAGAAGCAGGTAAAATCAGAAAAGAACCCAGCTTATAAAAGAGCTAAAAAATATTTTGGAGACCTTCCTTGTCACTACAAGGCAAGTGAGGTTCTAGTCAGAGATAAGTCTTTTAATCAGTCTCCTTGCCAAATCTCCCAGAGCTATAAATAACAGATAAATAAAGAAAACCAGTAGCTCAGCAGGCCTCCACCAACCACCAATGCCATTGCTGGCTCTCAACAGCAGCATTTATTCTTACAGCAAAGAGCAAGAGATCTCCAGACCCGCATCTTTAAGTAATGGCCGAACCACTTTTACTTCAACCACCTAAACTGCCTCAAAAGCTAATAAGTTGAGAAACTCCAAGTGAAGCGTACCATCTTCCTCCAGCCTTGTTTCACACACTAAGTCCTACTCCTTTATGAATAAAAGTAGATTGTCAATTCATGTGCCCAAAGATTTCTCTGTTTCCTTGTTTCTTGTCTCACTGTGCTGAGGAGGCCCCAAATCCTTCCAGTTTCCATCTCCACCCCATCCATTCCATCATTACTCACCTGTCACACAAAAAGCCTGCCTCCCCTTTCCATTCCCTGTGAGGAGTTATGTATATATCATCTCTTTACGGCCAAATAATTATGTTCTTGAAGACAGAGAAATAAATCTTTACATGAGTTAGCATTTTAAAAACAGGAAGGCGGTGATGATGCTTTTAAGCAAGATGGTAACCATTCTTTCAAGGTAAGCCACTGACTGGTTTAGGCTCTTCAGACATGAACAAACAGCAAAGCTGATAATGCCATTTCTCCTCCAGTCACAACCAAAATGAACAAAAATCATTTTACTTGAAATGCCTGAACAGTCCTTAAAGATTCCAGATTTACCACTGCTTCCAGAGTTACCATATCAGACACTCACAGAGAAATGCCATTCAATGTAAACTTTTCAATCAGCCAAGAAAATTTAAAAGAAAATTAAATGACACAATATTTCCAGGTTTACACTGCTGTTAATTCAAGCTGAAATATAAAACAATGATAGAATGTGAGACTTCTACGCTCTATTGTAATACGATTCTCTGTAATTTTAAATTACAGGTTCAATAATTGTATACGAGATTTGATAATATCACACAAAAGACATCAAATAAATGTGAGTTAAAATTACACAACTGAACAATCAGTAAAAACATCTTATTTAAATCTAGTCAGGTAGTTGAAAAATACAAGAGGGGAAAAATATCTAATGGTGTAATGGGAAGCAAAGGGCACAGGCATTCAAAATTTCTTATTGTCACCTGTATTAGTAGTAGGCATTTAATCAAATTACAGCTACAAATGAGCTTCACAGATAATAAATGCTTCCCCAAAGAACTGATGATTTAGAAGACTGTCTGATGAATGACTCAAGCATCAAGGTAGCCCTTAAGACACATAAGAAAATAAAAAGTCAGTCTCTCTCATATTTTTCTTCTTATGGCAACATTCTGATATATCTGATTGCTGGAAAGACAGAGGCTGAAGAAATAGGAACTACTCTAAGTTTGTTCTGCTCGTTTCTTCCACCTAAATGTCTACTTTGGCCTGTCCTGGAAACAGAGATGTGACATTTGAGTATAGAATTCGTTTTCTTTGAGGCAATTTCTATTTCGGCTGGGAAAAGGAAATAAGAGAAGGGAAAGGAAAGGTAACTAATGAACAGTAGAGCAGGAATGAAAGCTTATTTGTAGCTCTTCTGCTGCACAGATCACAGTCTGTGCAAAGCAGCATTCAGAAGCTTCTAGTAGAAGCTGATGCCTGCACTGTCAGGGCTGGTTAGCTGGCTGGCCACAGCCCAGCCCACAGGAAAAAGACACTGCCCTATAGCAACTTCTGCACCTGCAACAGCCCTAACACCACACACAGCTCTGTGCTGTGCTGTCCCACGCACAGCAGGAACCACACTGACAAGGGTATGTCCCCACCTGGTTCTTCTCCCCATTCCTTCCCCAGTACTCCAATATTTACATGAATAATAAACTTTCCCTTTAGCAGCACCGTGGGACGTGCCAGGATGGATGTCTCTGAATATTCGATCTTCTAGCCTTCCCAAAACAACGTGTCCTGTTTTCAGCAAGTTTATCCATCAAGCAGTAATGAAAGTCAGTGTTTTCCCTAATTTCTCCTTTGAGTTGATATTAATTCCACTAGGGCTTTATTGTTTAATAAATAAATAAATCAACATTTTCTAATTTTTTTTCTTAAAAATTAATCCTGAGAAAGTCAGGAAAACGTATGGGTTAATGAATTTCTATCAGCATACATTTGAGAGGAAAAAAAAATCACAACTCTCATAAGAATGCTTTAATGCTGCCTGTTTAATTAATGAGGCAAATTATCGACATTAATATAAAAACAAGCACTAAATACACCTTCTTCTCTGTATTTCTAAATATATAAGTAGAACAAATCCTTCATTTTTAAACCTGGTAGGCCAAAAAATACCTACCAAAATCCCATCACAAGCTCAGAACGTACCAGCCTGCATCTGACAGCAGGTGAGAGGAAGTAACAGTATTCACATTTCTGTGGATGTCATGCTCAACAGTGCAGTGAAATACACAAATCATCAGATACTCACTGCTGGATGCTAAAAGCACATATATTTTTCATTTATTTCTTTGCAACGATTGTTTTGATAGAGAAAATATGTTAAAGATTTGTGCTGTTTAGAAATATGTGTTTGAAGTGTTAAAATCCATAACAGATTAATGAGCAACATAAAGGTAAGGTAGCTGGTAGTCAACAATAAATGGAGTACATAATACATTTGACAATTTTTCTATTGCGTGTAGCACACACGTACATATGTCCACATTTCCAAAGCTCTAGTGGTTGAATTAAATTCAACCATTTTCTATGTGTTAAATTGGTCCTTTTTAAGAAGCTAAGCTGTCTGAAAGTCTCATTAAGCAGTGGCCTCCACTTCTTTCTTCTCAAGATACTGTGAGATGCAGTTAATGATTTGAAAAAGAATCCGTAGGCTGCAACTAATGATCCGTTTGGGTCAAAGCTCCTACTGAACTTGTTTACTTCTATTTACACAAGACTACACTGTCTTGTACAAAAGATGGTTACATTTGCTGGTCAGTGTCCTTTCACTGATGGGAAATTGGATCTGCTGAGATTGCATACAATATGACATTTATATCTATTGGGGTGTCATAGTCTAAATCTACTGTAGTAAAATTGATATAGCTTAATATGTATTTATATTTATTAGTACTGTCATTAGATGCCAGGCATATATACAGACACAAAAGAAAAAAAAAAAACACTAATTAAAGTAGAGAACTGTATCTAAACGCCATTTCACAAAAGTCAGCATGTGCTTGGATAGGCAGGTTTCCTGCCAGATTCCTATATAAAATTCCTTGCAAAACTTTTTTCATAGAACAAAGCTCTCATTTACTCTTTTTCCAAAATCTATGACTTCTCAGATATTCAAAGCATCCTTTGGCAGATAACCCCTTGGCCTCAAACAGCAGCTTGCTCGGTTCTAGGCTCTGTGAAGGATAGCTATCCACAGTATTGGATCAGATGCAAACGTGCATATTTAGGAGTCTGTCCTGAGTGGCTGGTTTTCTTTCCTGAAGATGAATTAACTAATACAGAAGAAACAGTGGCACTAGTGAAACCTCATTTACTGTGTATATAGAGCTGAGTTAAAGGACGACAACTGTATTATACCACAATGGGACTTCCTAATTAGGAGGAAAAAGAAGATGGAGGTTAAATGTTTACTACACATTTTTCTTCATTTTGTTATATGCCATGTGGAAAAGAAATTCCAGCTGTAACACACGGCTTCATTACCAGTTAGAATTACTCTCTCTTCTCCAGTTCTTTTTCTATATTACCTCCCTTTCTGTTTCTGATAACCACCAAATATACAGTTCTTCTAGAAAATAACCAGATCAGACTACTATCTTTCAAGAAATTGAAGGATTATGGTCTGAGCTCCTGATTGTCCAAACTGTTGATTGGTGTCTTATTAAGATTCTCATTTGATATAAATGATCCTGAACTTTATATCTTACCTTTCATTGGATTACAACATACTTACAGTCTGTTCCCTCTTGTGAGATGCTATTAACCATCATTACAAACAACTTTTCATAAGGAATATAACATATCCTAACTCTCAGGAGCATTGTATCTGTGTGTTGCAGGTACCTCTCTTCTAAATTAACCTCCCACTCCACTATTACCTCACCTCCCACTCTTTGCAATAAAAGCAAAATTTCTTTGATTTATAAAGGAAGTAAACATTGTTTCAGTAGTTAATAATAGCATGAAACTGACTGAATACAGTTTAAGGGTACACCTGCGCAACTGCTTGATCTATAATTTAACCACGTATTATTTCAGTTCTACACTTTAATTGGTTTCTAAGGAAAGATAGAGGAACTCCATTTTTATATAGTTTATTCAGGATGGAGTCTTGATGTTTTCTAGGACATAAAACAACTTTTGATACAGTGAACAAAAGTATGTCTCAGAGGGCCCTGAATGACTGAAAACTGTTGTTATTCAAGCTCAACAGGAATGCTATTTTCTTCTTTAGATTTGTACAAATAAATGAAAGTCTCCAATTCTACTGTCTCCTTGTACTACTTGTTTTGTTATGTATACAGTAAAATCAAAATATTACAGATTTCCTTGTTCAATTTATTCCCATACCTTCACATATTTTTGCAGTTCAGATAAGTTTCTTCTCAGAAGCTCAGGAACAAATAATTCAACAAAATCTCAGCCTATTAAAAATATATTTTTCATCTAGATCAGTCTTCTAGTCCGTGCATGGTGAAAACACACAGTAGCTGGTGCCTTAACATGGCAAGGATATGGAAAGAGGGAAGGGAAATGGGAAAGGGAAGTTTTAGCAAAGAGTTACACTCCCTGTCTGTTAAACTAGGCACTGGAACTGAATGTTCAGCACCTATTAGTCTTTCCCTGCTGAGACTTTGAATCATAGCCCAATTAGAATTGGAATGGAGGTCACCTTGACCAAGTTCTTACTCAACTTCAGGCCAACTTTGATACTGCGATCAAGTCACTCAGCACCATGTTTTGGATATCACAAAAGAAGCACCAGAGAGAGATTTAGAATGTGCACCTAATTTTATTTTATTTTTTTTTAAGAATACCTATTACATGCCAACTCCTGGTTAATCATATGTCTCAGTCCTCTCCTAATATTTTCACTTATGCTCATTCATTTAAAGACCTAGTGAAAAGTCTAGTATCTAATTCATAACACATTGCAGAAGAGCAAAAAATGGGAAAATGATGAAACCATCATCTCAGCTCTCAGTAACTTAAGGATTTGGGGCTTCAGGGAAAAGAAAAACACTCTTGAACAACTGAAATTCAATTTTAATGGAAATAAAGCACTCTTAAAGTCTATTGTGTCGCTTAATTTTAGCTAAGCAAAATTAAAATTAAGATAACATACATTCTAACTATGGAAAATGCCACAGCTTAGCTAGAAAAGCAAGCTGCAGAAGAAACAAACGATTATGGCTGCTAAACACCACTTTTGAAACTAGCAAGACAGATACTACTTCTCTGAAAAATGACTCAGCTAGTTAAGCTGGATGCAGACACATCTCACCAGTCTAAATAAATCTTAAGACAGGGAATTTGAGGAAACTGATGGGATCAGTCCAATGACAGCAGAGGAAAGATAAAGTAGTAGTGGAATGAGTTGCCTCTGTCTCATTCACTCTTATTTCCTTCCAGCCTCCGCATACAAAGGCAAGAAAAAAATATACGGAACAGCAGCGACAGTGCCAGCACTGGCAGCAAGGAAGAAGAATATGGCACCTGAGACCAGAAAAGTCTCAGATGCCTCACTGATACTGATTACCTTTCTCCTACTGTTGCCCCTAAGAGACATAGGAAAAGATTTGGTTTATTTATAATGCTGTGTATGTTGAAAACACCTTTGTTGACTTGAGCTCAACATATTTATAGGTTATTAAGCAAACGGGAATGTTCTAACAAAGAACAAGCCACTGGGGCATATTCCAAGCGAGAAAAATATATAAAAGCAGATGCTTACAATCAGTGTAGTTTGTTTTCAGAAATATATAGTAACTGCGCAGTTATGGCAACCTTCTTTTATTGATTTATTTCACTTTTAAGAAATGTTTCAGAGGGACTGAAATGTTTCACGTATAGTTAATGGGATAAATAGCCTTTTCACCTGTACTTCAAGGCATCCAATCCCTAGCTTGTATTAATGGGTACTAACGGACATTATCTTCTGACAGCTCTTCATCAACTTGTGAAGAAGAGTACAACAGAGGTTCCTATAAAAAATAATACTAACAACTCTTCCAGCTACCTTACCCATAATCTCAGAGAAAAAGAAAAAAGGAAAAAACAGATTATACAAGATTGTGAAAGGCTGACTTGGGAAAAGATGGAAATAGATGATGGAGCCTTTTGGTTTTTCATACATATAAGCCTGCATTCCTTACAAGTTGGATATCTAAATAAAACTATTTAATTGAAATATATTCATTGTGATTTTCACGAAGCCTCATATTACTTCGATCAAAATGCACTCAGACTATATGGCATGCTCACACATGCAATAAGCTTTCACATTAGCCCCTCTCCACACCTTCCTGTTGATGTCTTTGGCAGTATCACTTAATCAGCCCTACACAAATACCTTGAGAATGTTTGTAGTCTGCTGATACATGCATGCATATATATCCTCCTCCTCTCCACTAATTACTCTGACCCATAGGTCTCACTCAATCCAAATCTCCTGCTGACCCACTCATCCTGCTCAAAAGCACAGGACTACTTCAATTCTCACAACTCTTGCCTCATATCTTTGCTTATTTTACATAAAGTATGTCCTGGGTTGTGAAAAGCTATAATAAGTCAGTTCTGATTAGAGAATCTGAACTCAGATTTGTTGGCATTTTACACTGAGTATGTCATATAATACTACTGTAATGGGGATAAAACATCACAAGGAATATCATAACTGTAGATTTAGCTCTCTTATTTCCATTGGGAAGATTCAAAAACAAAAAGCGTAGTTAAAAATTGATAGAACTCAAGAACACCTTCTGTCATCTAACATTTGTCCTTTCAGACTCCCTACTTTATGACAAACTAAATAATTTACATTAACACGCCATAGCAAATTTGCTCTATTTTACAGCATGTTAGATATACTCTTTGAATGTAGGCTTGACAAAAAAAAATGCACAGTTCTTTGTTGTCTCTCAACTTTCTCATTAGTAAACATTTGTTCAGATTCTAAATGTATTCAGCATCTCTGTTTCACTTTCCTTTCTGCAACACAGTATGGAAAAGCAGTAAAATTTGTCTTACCGAAGAAATTCATAAACGCGTATCATAAATCACTAATCTTGATTCTGCACCACTGTTTCAAATCTGAAGATAAATTGTGGACAGTTTTTTTTTCCCTGTGTTCTTCTTGTCTTCACATTTCAGAGAACAGCAACAGTCTCTCCAGATATATACAGAAGATATATCCATTGCTATTTTTAAATCCTTTGTTGGCTTTTCCTACACTGCTTTGAACTGAAATCTTTACCTCTCTGATGCCATCCTAGAAAAGTACCACACCCCTTTTTGTCATTTTTATTGAACAAAGAAGGATCTTAACATTCATAAGGAATAAACTGTATTTTAGAGCATCACAAATACATATATCTCTCAAGTACTCAAAGGATTTGCATAGGTGTCAGAACAGCAAATGCCAGTCAACTCTTGGATGTCCAGAGAAGGATAGTAACCTAACCTGGAGCATAGAAATGTGCTTATCTTATGTAATAAATAACCAGCATAACAAAATGGAAGAATTCTTTATGAAGCAACCTCTGCAAATACTTTTTAAAATAACTTTCTACTGAGATTAAGAAGAAAAAGCCTGCACACTAGGGCAGCTGCTATACTTGTAGAATTTATTAAGTTCAGCATAAATGCTAAGACTAAATGAGCTTCTTTAATTTCCATAATGAAATTGTTTTTGTAAAGTTAAAAATACTGTAATGAGGCCAAAACGGTGTGCTTTCAGAGACTCCCATGGTGAAACAAATGAGATTTTAGCTTCTCTAATTGGGCATACTGCAAGCTGGGCTTGATGCTGTCCTCAGCACAGGATGTTTGTTATCCCTAACAAAAAGAGGTCTACAGCTGTCAGCATAATGCTGTATAGCTTTTCTGAAGCCAAGCCATCAGGAGGAAGGCTGCTGCTCCCTGACTGGGACCACCCAAAGGGAGAGATCAAGTAGAGAACAGCCCAACTTTACTCTGATTAAGAAGTTATTCGAAAGGTAATTTGTTTACAGCTATTATAGGGAAGCTTTTGAAGCAAGGATGGAGAATTCCCAGAATCCTCCAAGAGAATTTTATTTGATTAAATAATGAATATGGATATTCTCCTATTCTTTTATTCCTACCCACCCCTTCCCCCCACGCTTATTAGCTCTCATTACCTGTCAGCATAGGCCTTTGGAGCCTTACTGTTCCAGCAGGAGAAAGACAAAAAGCATTAGAGGCACTGTGTTTTGTTTGTGTTGCCAAAATCTGCTGATTTGCTGCCATGTACAACAACACAGTACTGACCTCCAAATATTCCAGAGCTTAGGAGTCATTTCAAATAAATATTATTTTCATTTTTCCCCCTAAACTTGTTTTCACACATAAGCAAATAATAATAATAATAATAACAATGATCAATCATCCTGCAGTAAAACCATCTAGTTCATTCTTCCAAATGTGCATCATAATTTTATATTTGAAACAAGAACAGCAGTTCTATGAAGGAAGTGAGCTTACTTGTATGAAATATGCCTGTATGTACTTAAGAAGCTAAACATGGACATTTCATTTCAACTAGTTACACAAAGAAGACTTTCCTATAAATGCAATGTGATGGGGATTGTTACTCCTTTTCCCTAGACCTATGCTAATTTTGCAAAAATCATCTGCTTTACGTTTTATTGTGCTAAATACATCAAGGCATAGTTTTCAAGTGACAATTTTACTTATTTTTTAAATTTTACTGTAATTATGCCATTCATTGTTATATTGGCATATTTTTTATATCTACACTTCAATTCTTTTCCCAATTTTCTGCTTTGTTTTCAGTAATCAAGCATCCAATTGCCCATCTGCTATGAGAAAAAAAAAGACGTTTTTTTTTATAGAGAGGCTTTCCAAAGCCCAAGAGTTACCACATTCCATGATTCCCCCCTCTATCCACTCAGAAAAATATAGGAAATATAGATTTCATCAATGATAAAAAACAAAAGTATGAACAAAAGTTAATAGAAGTGAATTAAAAGTTGAATAGAGGTTTTTAAAAAATACTAAAATAACGAATGCATATGAAAAATACAAGTACTAGGGACAAAATTTTGTATCATTGAAATTAATGAATTTCTATTGCATGTGAATTACAACGTCTGCTTAGGTTTTGAAGAGTACAAAAGAACAGAGCAAGATTGGACAAAAGTAACGAGAAAAGGTTCTCTACCAGCAGTCAGAATGTTGTCAAAAGTGTATAAAGTATCACTTAAGAAGTACTTAACACTTATATTAAAATAAAGTAAATGTTAAGGAACTTTTGTTAAATTATGCTCTTCAACATATTTCCAGTACCACTGTGTACTACATTAATATTTTATATGGGAATTGAAGGAAATATTACCAAGAGATAAAAAGAAAAAAAAACTTTAATGATTCATTTAATTTCAGCTTTATTCATTAAAGTCTCACAAACCACCTCTACGGTACATGAATCAGTCTTAAATAATGAGANCAATACGAAGTGATGATACATTGAAAATTTTATATATTATATATGTATATATCATATAGAAAATTGTTTTAAATAGATATATTCCAAACTATGCATGATCTCAGCCTTAAACAGTTATTCTAGAATGGCTTCTTGGAGCCCATTTCTACCAATCTACTAATCAATTTCTGTTAGCCCTTAAAATCACTAGGATATTTTCTAAACTTCTCCATTAATGTTTGTATCATAGAAAAGGAAAACATTCAAGTACAAAATACTTTTGTCCTACTATTTTCCCTTTTTGTTTTTTAACCACAACAAGCAAGTACATTGTCCTGTTGATGGGCACATCTGAACGAGATCTATTCTGACGTTACACAAACAATAAATCTCTCCCTATAATGAGTTCTGCTTTCTAATAAATTCACCCATTATTTCAGTCTAGTAAATTAAACATTACAAAACCCATAATACAAAGCATACAAAATGTACATAGGCATGCACAAACGAACTTCGGGGTAAACCACATTTTGGTATTTGCATTATTTCACAAATAACATGTCACCTTTGTTTAAGCTGATCGAACCAGCATTTCTTTTCCGTCAACTGAAGCAGCTAATTTACTTTCATTGACCATCCATCCAGGAGTATAATGCACCACCTGCTTATTGTGATTCTCTCTGGCTACATAGTGGAAGAAAAAAAAATTTTAATCATTTTTCTCCCTCAGTCTGTAATTTAACTGTGTACAAATGTAATCTTAAATTCTTCAATTCTCTTAGGCATTCTGTGAGTGGATGTGCTGGGATTTTTACAGCACCACATCTGTGCATGCACATTGCGATTAATATAAGACAAATCCTTCAGGCATATTGCAACCAATGCAGCAAAGCTGAACTTACATGAAGAATGGTAAAACATTCTGTTTTTCAACCCTGGCTAATTTATTTGTTCACAGCCAGACAGGTTTAGAGGATTAAGAACTTTCTCTTTCTACTGCCGTATGAAAGTAGATGATGATGAACATGTGGTAATAAANGGTTTTGAAGAGTACAAAAGAACAGAGCAAGATTGGACAAAAGTAACGAGAAAAGGTTCTCTACCAGCAGTCAGAATGTTGTCAAAAGTGTATAAAGTATCACTTAAGAAGTACTTAACACTTATATTAAAATAAAGTAAATGTTAAGGAACTTTTGTTAAATTATGCTCTTCAACATGTTTCCAGTACCACTGTGTACTACATTAATATTTTATATGGGAATTGAAGGAAATATTACCAAGAGATAAAAAGAAAAAAAAACTTTAATGATTCATTTAATTTCAGCTTTATTCATTAAAGTCTCACAAACCACCTCTACGGTACATGAATCAGTCTTAAATAATGAGATGTTTTAATTAATTTGAACTCAGAACTTCAGTTTAGATCACAGAAGTCTTCTTAGAGGATGCTCAGAACACCAGCATGGGGTAAAAGCAAGACATCATATCACTAGAAGTTCAAAGAAAACATATCTTGAGATCCTCCTTCAAAGGCAAGGATGATTCCAAGGAAAAGTAAAGAACAGGGAATTTATGACAAGCTTTTCTACAACTGATTTGAAGAGTATTCAAGGGTACGTATTTTTCTATCTTGAAACAGTAGGCTAGAAAAAATTATATACTTATTGCATATAGTTTATTAGTATGTGGAATGAATTATTCAATACATATCTTGTAATATTTTTAGGTTTTAAAAGATCAGAGAAAGACTGCAAAACTCATTCCTGTATACCTACATAAAACTCTAAGAGATATTATTATGCTCTGTATGCTGAAGCAAGGGTCTAGATTATACAGCCTAAGGGACAAACATAAACATTAAACAACTGTCTCCCAAAATAGGTAAAAGATAAATTGTATCTGGCAATAGGCTGTCAGTTTTCAGAAATAACAATACGAAGTGATGATACATTGAAAATTTTATATATTATATATGTATATATCATATAGAAAATTGTTTTAAATAGATATATTCCAAACTATGCATGATCTCAGCCTTAAACAGTTATTCTAGAATGGCTTCTTGGAGCCCATTTCTACCAATCTACTAATCAATTTCTGTTAGCCCTTAAAATCACTAGGATATTTTCTAAACTTCTCCATTAATGTTTGTATCATAGAAAAGGAAAACATTCAAGTACAAAATACTTTTGTCCTACTATTTTCCCTTTTTGTTTTTTAACCACAACAAGCAAGTACATTGTCCTGTTGATGGGCACATCTGAACGAGATCTATTCTGACGTTACACAAACAATAAATCTCTCCCTATAATGAGTTCTGCTTTCTAATAAATTCACCCATTATTTCAGTCTAGTAAATTAAACATTACAAAACCCATAATACAAAGCATACAAAATGTACATAGGCATGCACAAACGAACTTTGGGGTAAACCACATTTTGGTATTTGCATTATTTCACAAATAACATGTCACCTTTGTTTAAGCTGATCGAACCAGCATTTCTTTTCCGTCAACTGAAGCAGCTAATTTACTTTCATTGACCATCCATCCAGGAGTATAATGCACCACCTGCTTATTGTGATTCTCTCTGGCTACATAGTGGAAGAAAAAAAAATTTTAATCATTTTTCTCCCTCAGTCTGTAATTTAACTGTGTACAAATGTAATCTTAAATTCTTCAATTCTCTTAGGCATTCTGTGAGTGGATGTGCTGGGATTTTTACAGCACCACATCTGTGCATGCACATTGCGATTAATATAAGACAAATCCTTCAGGCATATTGCAACCAATGCAGCAAAGCTGAACTTACATGAAGAATGGTAAAACATTCTGTTTTTCAACCCTGGCTAATTTATTTGTTCACAGCCAGACAGGTTTAGAGGATTAAGAACTTTCTCTTTCTACTGCCGTATGAAAGTAGATGATGATGAACATGTGGTAATAAAAGGGCAGAAAGTGTTATAATAGATTCTAATATTTTGGAAATAATTTGCTTTCCAGTCCAGTTTAATATTTTAAACAACTTGATATCCCTTAGCAACTCCAAGTCATAATGCAATAAGGAAACCTATCTAGTCACATTTTCTTTGGTATTTTTGTCACCATGAAAGACTATTTCAATTGTTCTGTAAACATTCACAACCCCACCAAATGTTAGCTCACACTTAGTGCTGAAAATGAGGAAAAGGAGCCAGAAACGTGTTATGTTCAGTCTGCTACTTCATTTTGGGTTAAGAGACTACAGTTTTGACAGTAGGGCCATCTGCTGTTAACTTTCCTTCCCATCATAATACCAGTCCAGTCAAAAGCAATTAAGTGTGTTTTGCCATTATAATATGCAGATAATTATGATAAATTACAGTTTTTAAATCAGCCTCAAATTATGCATATGGTAGGTATTTTCTTTGTGGTTACTGATGTAAAAAATATTCCTGCATTTGCAAAATATTTCAGCTATTTTATTAATGATGTTAGTTCTGTAATGAGATATCTACAAGGAAATTTCTTAGGCACAGAGCCTGACACTCATTAGAAATCTATTTATATCTCAGCAAGACATTTTGCCAGGCAGACAGAGTTGTAACATTCCACACTGACGTTGTTCAACATACTCAGAGAATGGTTCATGGTATTGTGTCACAAAAATCTACAATGTACAGAAACACCCAGATAAGTTACCAGAAGAATATTCTAGCTTTTGATACAACATGAAATTGTTCAAAAGATTTCAGTGTAGGCTAAAGACACTCAATGAGAACATCGCTATGAGAACTCCACGATAATGCTCTATTCTGTTGAGCTCCCTCTGACATTGCTTGAGTGACGCCCAGAATTAACCAGACAAAAATATGCAAGAATTCAAGCTGGATAAATATTCAGAGGAAATGCTTTTTTTTTTTTCCCCTACAGTTATGTTGGATTTATTTTTAAGGTACTTCTTTTATTATGGATGGATCACACTGTAATACTATAATTCTCTCAAGTTTAACTGAAAAATCACCACTGTTAATGCTTTTCTTTTTTCCTGAAGTTTCCTCAGTATTTCCTTGCTAGTAAATGGACTTCTCAAGAAATAATCAGCCCCTACAATGCAACCACATGTTTTTCATGACCACACCAGCACTGAGTGATAACCCAGGACCCTTTGGACACCTAATTCTTGCCAGGAACGTTCTACACACTAAGCAAGCTGACTCATAAATCCTGAGTATTAACAGCACCTGTGTCATGGTAGGCTGCAGAGAAACAATGAGGAAGAGAGGAAGATAAATATATACCTACATCTCTTAAAAATTACACAGCATCATACAGCAGTATCAGAATTAAATCTGAGCTCTGTTGAAATATGTGGAGATTGTGCCTGCCTGGCAATGGCCCTTATCACCTTCTCCTCATTATGACCATAGTGTTGAAATACAAGTCAGAGAGATAAAACTCAGCAAGACACAACAATCAATTCAATTGACTTCAAAAACTTGCAGTCAAAGGCATGAACGGTATGAACTGATATTTAAATCTTTTCCCTCAGATAGTGCAGCAGAGCAATATTTCAGTGAAGAAGCAAGAGAGAAGAAAAAGCAGCGGTCAATACATGCTTGGCTGAAATGTCAGCTAGCTTGCTCTTCAGTTCTGCTTGCAATACCTACAGAGATTCAGAAATAGGAAATACCAGCAAAATAACAGCAGAATGTCCCTTTCTGTGTGCCTTTGTATATTCTAAGCACTTCAACACCAGGCAGGATGAGAGCTCTAACTAAAAGAAATGGAACTTTTATATAATTCTGCACATAGAATAGATATGTTTTCTCTCCATATCTCTTTGCTAGCTGAGTCACTGCTGTTAACAGCTGCCAGTGCGTTACCATACTTTTTTCTCCTTGGCAGGACAGGCAAATTGCTCCCCACAGAGTAAGTGCCAGTCAACAAGGCAAAAGGAACTGTGCTGAGCATAATTTCTCTTCCCGTAACACTAAGCTGTTTTGAAAACATTTGGTTTCCATCAGACCACTGCTTGGGGTTAGCAGTTGCTCCCAGATTTGTTTTCTTTCAAGCATAACGTCATATTGTACTCAATTTCCATAACTAATTAAGAAAATGCAGTGGATATTTTTATTTCAGAACTGCTACAAAATTTAAAAAACCAGTCATCTGAAAAAGCTCTTAGTAAAAAACCTATTGAAGAATTACTATTTAGCTAATTTATGTTTACAAGATTAGTTTTGCAAGACAACACAAAAACTAAGTTTTACAACTCAATATAGCTCTGTAGCAAGAATTTCAGAAGAGGCTGTTTAGATTACAAGGTTTCATGTCTAATGCAAGAGGACATTATAATTTTGTGAGGAAAGCTGCACATACCCTATGAACTGTCATGTACAAATGTAGGTATAATAGAAAGTTTATCCACAGCTTGCTGCTGCTTCCAAACAGAATTTTTCTCTTTGTCAAGAAATGCCATTTTTCTAAATAAAAACAAGGAACTGCAGTCCCTGCTTCACTAATTAACTTGCACTCATACACTAACCAGCCCACCTTAGTCACTAATGTAGTATCTGCTCAGAACCCTGTGAAATGACAAAAACATTCACTGAAACTTTTTCAAAGAAGCAGTGCTAACCTCTAGCTTCTTGAAGCATATGTCAAGATCCATAATAGCTACATAGAAATGAAAACAAAATTCAGTAACAAATCAGCCTTGCAGTGCTGAGCACTTAGGCACCTGCTTTTGTTGCACATCTGCTCTTGAAATACAAGTATTAAAGTAAAATATAATTACTGCTATAGTTAGAATTAATAACCAGTCAATGTTAACTTAACCAACAGAACAGACCATAAACAGAGATTGGAAGACCAGAGGTTAGAAGAGATCTCAAAGACCATCTGTTTCCAATTCCTTTGACATGGGCAGGGACATCTTCCACTAGAGCAGGTTCCCAAAGCCCCATCCAACCTGACCCCTGAACATTTCTAGGGATGGAGCATCCACGACTTCCTTGGGATGTTCCAGTTCAGAAGACAGTCATGCCAATTACTGTTCACACAATGCCAAGGGTGCACGTACAATACTATAACCAACTGAGAAACACTAACCCCAAAATAAAGATCATACAGATTTGGTACCTCCAATTTAAAGGAACAGTTTTTACTTTTAAGCACTGAGTATTCCAGTCTTGGGCCAATAAGATTCCAGTGTAGGAAGTCAACACACAAACACTCAGAACAGGGAATACAACTTGAGGGTTGTGCTGCCCAGAAAGAAATGCCTTAGTGCTTTGAGTCAATGGAACAAGAGCCTACATCTCTGTAGAAACACAAAGCTTGTATCTGGTCTTCAGCTACTAGTTTCAGTGAAATGGAGAAAAGATAAAATGTTTGACAGATGTCCTGTTCAGCACTCAAGTCTTTTTAAATCTAAATAGTGAGATGCAAACAAAGTAGTAAATTTGAACTCTGACTGAACTTAAAAGACAGCAGTCTTCGTACCTTTATTTACATCAATTGTATTTTTCAAATTTTTTTGCAATGTCCACTAATCTCAATTCCATTGCATTTCGAACATCTTACACAAAGATCTATTGCAAGCTTTACTGTTTAGTAATAACTGAAATATCTTGATATTCTTGATTTTAAAAAAATCAAGTTCCCAAGTTCAGTGTTGAGGTCTGTAGTGTTAAACAAGCTGCAGTGCAGCTTTCCACGAACACTCAAGGAGTCGCAGGATGCAACTCCTTGTTCTACCTTTAAGTCTTTTCTGTAAAATCTCCCTCACTTTTTGTCCATCATCCCTCAACAGTAGGCTTCATCTGCCTGAAAGCACTCTTCCTGCTGGGAGCTTGGCAGCACTGCAAGGGATGTACGAAGTGAGCTGAGAAATCCTGTCAAAAATATATTGCATCAATCTTCCTGGACTATCAAGGGCCCCAAATAACAGAGCAATGTGCTAGCATGTAGAACAATACTTTTAAAATAACACAAATATAAAAAACAAAAGGGAAGGGAATGGGAAAAGGTAAATTCACCAACTGATGTACATAAAAATGAAATAAACATTACTTAAATGCCACTGGTTTTGTATAGATCTCATCTGTTCTCACCTTCATCTGAATCAGTCACCTGAATTCTCAGCCAGGCACAAAGACCTTGAAGCCCTCAGGAACATTATCAGTGCAGCTTATAGTCAGCAAGCACCCTCCTTTACAGAAGCACATCTGTGATCACTGGAGTTAAAACACACAAAGCATGTTCACTGAGTAGCACACATTGGCACGAGACCTGTCATTTTTGCCTGAGAGCACTGTGCATGCCTCAGGTGCTGTGAGGTGGAGCAGGAATCACTGCACTCACAGGAAAAATACTGAGACTGTTATTGTCCCCACTGCATCAACCAACAGGATTTACAAATCTGTCATCTAAAAGCACAACATTTTCAGTAAATCGTAGAGTATACACTACAGTGAAAGTAAAATATCTACCTTATTCTCCTTTAAAACTTACCCATGAAACAAATGAAGGAACAAGATGAAGGCACATGAACAATACCAAGGAGTGCTGAATTACTTCACTTGAACTACAAATATAATTTAAATGAAAAGAACAGACTAAAAGACAAGAGGAATTCAAAATGCAGACTCTGCCTGCAAACCTTTCTTCTGAAGAAGAAAGCTTTCTGAAAGAGGGTGTCATCTTTGCTTTCAGGTTACTTTTATCCAATGTCAGAAAACCAGAAGTTTTTAAGCAAAGTAGTAATGAGAAAGAAACTGATAGACAGTGCTGTCCTTCAGCTCTGATTCAACACTAGCCCTGGCTGTGCCCACTTCCAGTACATGCCAATATGCCAGCACAAGAGAAATGGAAATCTTCTGTTCCCTTTACATCTTTTATAGTATTTACTCAAATCCTTGGCAAAAAAAAAAGTAAGATCAGATAAATTCAGCAAGAACATCTGAAAAGTAAATTTCAAAAAGCTTTGCTTGTGGTTTAAAAAAAAAAAAAGTATTCTTATGGCATCTGTTATGGATCAGCTGGTTGAATTGCTTTGATTACTCATCTACAGCCAAGTTTTATTTATTCATTTACTCATTTATTTCATGGTTATAAAAATGTGTTTCATAATAAATATGGAGAGTGACAACACAATGCTGACTAACAAATATTACGTTCTCAATTTTTTTTAACAGATTTCAGTTTTCAAAAGGAATTGAGTGCCTGCAAAAATGTCAGTCCTAAATTTTACCCATGCCTTTACTGTCACAACTTGTTTTTGCCTTTCTTTGAATATGCTAAATTTATAGGTGTTGACAAAGTACTAAGAACAACAAGAAAAATTTTGCATAGAGCACTTCTGTGAGACTGTATTATAAAGGCTCATTCTCCTCTAGCTGAAAACCACAGAAGGATAAGAGGTTGACTTGAGGAAACAGAATACAGTGTAGTCACTTTGCTCCAGACACCTACAATAGGCCACCCATGGATACAGTACCTACCCTTCAGATCTCATTTGACTTATGTAGCCTATCTACATGAACCAATTTCCCAAAAGAAGCAGAGAAGAACAAAACAAACAGCCCCAAGGCAAAGCTTCAAACTATTAGTTCTTAGAGAAGACTCAATAGATGATTGAAAAATCATTAGAATCATACAGTATTTTGGGTTGAAAAGGACTTCAGAAAGATAGAACTCCTCATTCAAAACAGTACCAAATCTGATGTTAGTTCAGCAAGGCTGAGAGCCTGGTTAACATTTTGGCATCTCCAGAGTGGATGAGCCCAAACCTAGCAGTTTTTTCCAGAGTTGATCATCATTTTTTCTTTTTTCTCTTTCTGAAGCTTATGGCTGTTACCTTGTCATTTAATGAAAAGTTTTGTTTCATCTTCTCTATAACACCCTCTTAGACGGTTGAAGAGAATAACTAGAGTTGTCCTTCAGATTTCCCCTTCAGTCTTTTGTTCTCTGAACAAATACAGTCCTCTGCCTCTTGTGCTTCAGTTCTCCTGGCAGCTTGGTGGCACTCCATGGCACTTAGTCCATTTTCTTAGTATCCTTCTCACACTTGGGAATTCAAAACTGGACAGCCTACTCCAGATGTGGTATACAGTGTCAGTAAGAAGGGAATAATGATTTTCCTCAAACTGATGAGGAAATGTCCTTGCTAATTCAAGCCGTACACAGCTAGACTTCATTTCAAAATAGCAAGCTGCCCACTTGCATTCAGCTTTCTGCTTCCCATGCACTGTTTCTGTACAGGCACTAGAGAAGACAGAGAGTGAAAGTCTTATTTATAATACTGCCCCTCAAGTCTTACTACTGTCTCTTGTTCCTCTTCTCATAGGTCTTTATTCTCCATTTCCTGGTGAACCAAGGTGAAAGTCCCTCCTTCTATTAGAGAAAATGGCAGCACCAGCTAGAGAGCAGCAGCCCTCAAGACAGGCCACTTACTTCCCCTCGCTCTTAGAGTCATAAAGGGTACATTGAAAAACATAAACCTGCATTTCAGCATTAATTACCTGAAAGGACAATTCTGTGCAGCACTGGCAGCCGTGCAGCTTAATCAAAACAACTGTTCAAACTTTAGATTATATGTAAAAAAATCTTCCCTGAGGATGATGCTCACATTAGAAAGAGATTAATTTATATTCATACTGTGGAAGATCAACAAAAAAAAAAACCCACACAACCTAAAAAGTATACAAAATTCATGGCTGATTTTATGATGAATTATTGAAAGCACAGTAGAACAACAACTATAGTCGGTTTAACTAGAAAATCAGATAAAGATGTGTATCATCCATTCTTCCTGTGTTTCAGAAATGTTTTTTGCCTAATTCTTTGTATTCAAATAAAGCAGAATTAAAAAAAAAACCTGTCATTAAAAGCAAGTACAGTAACCTGCTGAGTCTTGAGAATGAGCTACTTTTATATCTGAAACTTCCTACTGTTTCTAAACAGATTTGTGACTCCGAGCAGACTCATCTATCTCATTAACAAGAAGCGCTATTAGAAGAAAGACAGAAATCTTTGAAATTTAATTAAAATTCAGGTTCGTTTTGTTTTAATATACATTTTATATATGCTGTTACATACAACATGAATATTATTACAAAACTCTATCAAATTTTTTGCAGAGCAAAAATAATCACTGGCTAATAAAAATTTTAAAAATGCGTCATGAAAACTTTTAAGCTGGGATAAGAAACAGAGTACAAACTCTGGAAAAACTGGAAACTCCAGTTCATAACTTATCTCTGTGTGTTATGACCTACACAAAAGGTTATGATTCTATGATTAGTGAAAAAGATGAATCTCGGTACCATAACTTTAAAGTGATCTTCTGGTGCATACTCAGCTGAGGTACTCAGAAGCATGGAAATTCACTAATCAATCCTGACTCCTGCTTCTATTATCATTTGTGACTAGGAGGCTGCACTGATTTGAAATTGTCAATCATACAAACATTTTTAAGGAATTTTTTTTTTATTTCTAAGAGGAAATATCTCACAGCTACTTTACCTAGATGGTGATCTTTGTTGACTGCTTGCATAATGACAGCCACAAAATCTAACAACTGTAGACTTTTTAATTGTTCTCTAGTTGATATTGAGACACATGGAGTTGGAGAGGGCCCAGAGGATGGCCATGAAGATGGTCAAAGAACTGGAACATCTCTCCTTCAAAGAAAGACTGAGGGAGTTGGGCTTTATCAGTCTAGAGAAGAGAAGGCTCCTGGGAGATCTCATTTTGGCCTTTCGTTATTTAAAGAGAACACATAAAACACATGGAGATTAACTTTCTGCAGCCTAATAGTGATAGGACAAAGGGGAACTGCTTTTAAACCAAAAGAGTGGAAATAAAGATTAGATGCTACACATAGTCAGACATGGCATGGTTTAGCGTTGAGTTTGGAGGGCAGGGCTACTCTGTCTGAGTTCAGCCTTCTGCTGATGCTAACAGGAATGCCACATATTCCTCTGTAAGCTAAGCTTCTCCTCATCAAGAATGTGGCTTTGTTCCAGTATCAGTGAAACGATATGCTCTGGTAACTTTTATGGTAAAGCAGCTCAAGTATCAAACTCTTAACAGTTGAACTCTACATAATTTTGAGTTTGTATTTATTTATGCACATGTTATGGGAGTTGGCCTCTTCCTTCACGTAACTAGAAATGGAACAAGAGAGAATGGTCTTAGGTTGTGTCAGGGGAGCTTCAGGTTAGATATTAAGGGAAAAATTTTTCAGAAAGAGTGGTGATGCAGTGGCACAAGCTGCCCAGAGGGGTTGTGAATGCCTCATCCATGGAGATGCCCAAGGCCAGGTTAGATGGTGCCCTGAGCAGCCTGATCTAGTGGTTAGCAGCCCTGCACGCAGCAGGGGGTTGGAACCAGATGAGCATCAAAGTCCCTTCCAACCTAAGCCATTCTATTATTCTTCAAATATTGCCAAGTATGTGATCCCATTTCAAAACTGAAACTAAAAAATATGCCTTACCAAGACAGTACTCAGAAGCAGGAAGAGGGATTCATGAAGATGTTGGGGATAGAGGGTAGAGGGGAAGCTTAAATGTTTATTTTGCTACAGAATGCAAAGTAGAAAAAATCCAGAAGAAATAGGTAAAGATTTAAGCCAGAATGAGTTTCAATTGCTCTTAGTCTAGATCCTGAATTATTTCTACTGACATCACTGAAAACATACTTAATTTTCTTCCTCACAAAGTCAGGAAGGAGAGAGATTATCTAGGGAGGTTCAATGGATGGTTAATGAAAAAGTCTGCCCTAATACTCAGTGCCTTACGTTCTGTTTTGCACAAGAACTGACAAGCACAACAAGATTCAAAAGTAAATAACCACTTAGCTACTGATTCTCCACTCGCTGCTTGTTCTATCCCTATGAAAAAAAAAAAAGCTGAAAGCTAATATAAAACAAGTGCAAATTGGGAAGAAAAAGAAAAGCAATCAATTCTAATCCAGAAACAGCTCTGACATAAGAGACTCCCTACTTCAGAAGAGATTTCTTTCCAGGAGAACTTAAGCTATCAAGTCATGCAGATGGTGGGTGTCTCCTAGAATTTTTGAGTACTGCATACCACAGTTGAAAGTAGGAGTTTGGAACCGGGGTCCCAAGATATGTCCCACTGTTTTTCACTAAGCCTGCACTTTCAGTGAGATAGTATCAAAGGAGAGATACTTGCCTTGATCAAATTTCCAATTCAGTTTATTGAAATACTTCTTGTGCTGTCCAGCCTTCAATGTGAGAAGCTGCTGAGGAGGTCCCCTGGTTAGTCTTGAATAGGTCATTTAGACTAGATGTGAATTCTAAGAGGTACAGTTACCAGGTAATGCTCCCACACAGCTCCCGCAAGCAGTTTCTGCAGCCCAAGCACAACCAGTAGTCTGCGAGCAATTGCAACTCTACTTGAACTTGAGAGAACATGTCTGGCTCACAGCTTCACTCTTAGTAAGTGGAGTGATAACACTAGTTTCATTTGACAACATTTGAACAGACTGTAACTGTGGCAGAACAGGTAAGAAAGAATGGTATGACTGGTCCACATCATAATATGACTGGATTGTTGCAACAACACTGGATAAAGAGGCATATGGACCTGAAGCCAGACTGACATGGTCTAATCCAGGAGGTATACATTGCTCTGACCAAAGCATTCCATCAGCCACCTATATACATGAGAGATAACTCAAACGCTGACTAGCTCCAGAACAGATGTCATGCTGTACCACTCAAGCTGTGATGCCTAGGAGTCAAACCTACATTGTCTCACAGCAGTACAGTCCTAAGTGCTAGAGTTCAGCATCCAGCTCAGAGGCCATGCTCCCAGAGACCAAGAAGAGAAGGTCCATAGGCCCAACCTCATAATGGGTTAGAAGCAGCAGTAACTATAGTCCTCTGATCTGTCAGAGTTCTACTTGAGACACAGCACTCAGATCAGATCTTGGTTAAGACAACAGGCCTAAAACAGGCAATGAGCCTCTCAAAAGCCATTCAGGAAATGTCCGATTCTAGGTCAGAGCAAGAGTGCTCCTTTACCATGTCAGTAGAAAACATCTGGTGCTCAGAGAAAGGCTGTAAGAAATATGGCAAGTGAGAAATGCCCCTTCTCAAATCTTGTCTTGTGGGCTTTCAGCAAAGACCACCATTATCCTTTCACTGTAGTAACACTTCCTATGCAATGCTGCCTCACTGGAGTACATTTGGAATTAATAAATATTAAATCAAACCCGTAGACTTTTCTTATCACTTCACAAAATGGTGGTACAAACACTTCATCTTTCTAGAAGTGACGATCCTGTAGTTTCTGAGATACTGTACTGAGCCTCCCCTGTGTTGACAGCCCCTGTGCAGTACTTCACTTGCATGAGTCACTGATTTGATAACTTGGTGGCATTCACATATAGGACAGAGGCTGACATTAACCTGTGGTACCTATTATTCCTACACAGGAAACCTTGTTTTGGTAAGTTAGAATTTTTATTTTTTTTTTAAGATGACAACTGGGCAAATATATGAAAGTTTCCTGACAAAAGCGAGAGTTATATGCCAAGGAAAATGCTATCTATTTTAATAACAGGCAGCACCCTTCAAAAAAGGAAAAAAAAAAAAAGGAAAAAAATTAATTCAAGTGGGAAACCAAGGAAAAAAATCTTTGAAAGGAACAAACTTCATGGAGATTCATCTCTCAAGTCAGTTTCCCAATAATGCTTGGTATTTGCTGGCAAAATTCAGAAGTTTTGGAATTTTTTCATAGCATTAAAAGGTGGAGCATTTAAAAATTTGTAATTCATTAATTGGACTTTAAGTAAGAAATTTTCCCAGATCCATCTCCTAGGATATTTTCAAAGAGACTAGCTTATCACATACTGAAAATATGAACTATTTTCAGCACTTGTAAACAGAAGTCTGGGGAAAGAACGGAAAAGAGCGTTAACTTTCAAAGCCTTGCTTCTGCATTCTAACACAATCTGGTAAGCTGAAGAATACAATCAACAGATTTTTTAAACATAACAAAACTTTTAAAATTAAAATGTTGTGGGTTTTTATCTGTCATTCAGGATCAAAATAGTCACCCCATATAAAGCTGAATCAAGTATCCCTATGCTGAATTATAGATCAACTGAAGCTTAAAGGTCAGGCCAATATCCTGAAATGTAGTAAAAAGAGTCAATGCTGAAGAGTACTTAATTTTTCCACAAGATTCCTATAGCCTTTATGCTTGCTATAATTTCAATCACAGTGAGACATCATGATCCATTTAAGTTACAATCCTGGCTGGAGTGTTCATGGCTCTATTATCAATTTGTCACTTACTCTAATCTTTCAGATTTGCCTTTACTTCCCTACTGATAGGACAGATCTATTCTGTAATGCATTCTGCAGTTTTACATGACTATCCTAAGTCCAGTTCCCTCTAAAATGAATATTATTTTACTTTGCACTTTTGTTATCTATCCCAAATGTTTTTGCCTGCTAGTTTTTCATACAGCTGAAAATGAAGCTGAAGTCTCCTCAACAATCATGGTTCCTCAGGGACTACGTACGAAATTGTTATTGCTCACATAATAAATTCCAAGTACAGCGTATCGATGACTCCAAGAATACCCTTTCAAATGATTTATTTAGCTGTTGACTTTAAGATTCCCTTCCACATAAGAGCTTTCTGTTTATTTTTAAATCAGAGAGAAGCTAGTTTCCGATAAGTTTTTCTAGTTTAACATTTTATATCATCTAATCAAATAGTTCATTAGGTTTCACTCCTGGTCTTAAATTCAAAGTTTTAGTTGAAATTGCAGTCACCTCCACTTCAGTTATCACAGATTTGTTGAAGTAACTAAACATGAACAGTAACTTTGCCGTCATCTTGTGAACCTCTCTTCTACCAAAGCTTTTAGCATTGCCTGTTGCCTGCAATTTGCATGTACTATCTGCGGCAGACGACAGTCAGCTACATGTGATCACACGTATTTCTCAATGTGGTGTCACAGGAAATAATTAACATTTCTATTCCTTACATCAAGCTGATACTACAGTACTTCAAAATCAGAGAGTACTAACGACAAGCACAAAAAAAAATAAAAATAAAATACCTCCACAACAACAAAAAAATCTGACAACTTTAAGATGCAACTGAGGTACAGAACATGTAATAAACATGGCTATAGCAGTTGATGTCTTCATATCTGTTGCTCTATCTGGGAAACAGGCAGAACTATACTGATGTTGGAGAAAAGTGAATAAAGTATACTATGATGAAGCTTTGTTAAGTCATATATAAAATTACATTCAATCACTTTATATACTGATATAAAATATCTTAGGTGCTCTTTCACATCTGAAATATTTGTTATAGGATATCTGATTTCATATTTAATACATATCTTAGGTCTCTTCCTGAATCCAAGACCTCTTCGCTCCTCCAAGTAATTTTTGTAAGACTAGCTATCTTCACCTAGAACATTCTTAGGAATAAAAATTCCTGTAATAAAAAGTGTTGCTAGCCAGCAAGATCAGATGTGCAATTTACCTGATGCCATATACTACATGCAGATAGTAATGTGTTATATCTTCTCACCAAATTTACCGTTTTCTGTGAGTTTGTAAGAAAAGACAATTCTCTAAGTGATGTGAATGCAAACATATGTCTTAACATTATTTATTTTCCCTATGTTTTCTTCAATAGTTGTTAATAATTGTCTGCTCAGTCTTCCATAACATTTCTTAAAGGGAAGGTTAAAAGAGATGAGAGCTGCAACTGCAGAAGTGCCATAGCATCCTATAAAAACTTCAGAAGAGGAACTGGAATGCTGAGGACAGAATTTTCTGTGCTTTCACAGGAAAATCTGTTTAATACAACCAAAACATATTCAGAGGCTCATAATCATTACTTTAAGCTTTTTTGGATTTACGTCCAATTGATGTTTGATCATCAGTGACCATGTTGATTTCAGTCAACATAAGAAACAAATTCAGAAAGGAAAGAAAAAGTTACGAAACCCAGCTCTTTCAGCAGCTGAATGATTGGTTGGATACACGATCTTAATGATCTTCTCCGATCTTAATGATCTTCTCTAACCTTAATAATTCTCATGATTCTATAAGCCTGGTGTCCCATGCCCCTTGCAATCTTCAGTTTCTCTTCATATTCCTAACAATTGCCTATATTATCACAGCATCACTAAAGCCATTCAACTACATATCCAAGAATATTCCTAGGCTTGACATCACAGTACTCTTATACTTTTTTTTTTTCCTCTCCAATGATATGTTTACCTCCTTCTAACAGTACATTCTGAAAACAAAGGTGATACAAGATGAATTCTCCCTTCCTTCTTCGCACACGGATCCCTGCTTGATGCCACCAGTTTTCATACAGCATCTGAGATCTCAATAACTTGAAAATGGCGCTTGGAATTAACCAACTGATCCACAGCTATTAGAGCCCACATAGAGATGGGGTAATTGTACATGCCTCATTTCCTTAAGCAGGCAGGCAAAAAAATTAGGAAAAAGAATGCGTTTTGCAGAAAAATGATCAAGTCACTCCTGCATGCCATTCATTACATGCATGCCATGTAAAACTTACAATGTTCTTCCCTTAACAGACAGCCTTTTTCAAAAAAGACAGACAGAAATATCCCAAAATGTGTGGTTTTAGTTTTGTTTTTTTTTGTTTTAAGCATACTGATACACATCTCAGAGGTATGAAGCTAGTAATATAATTCATAATATTTCAACAGGTAACAGAAATAAAGAAACCAGTTAGATGTTTTGCTGCCCTGACAGTAAATCAACATAAAATATTCAAAAAATAACCCTTGTCATGTATGTGCTAAAACATTGCTTCCTAAAAAAACTAAAATCTTGTCATTTTACACCTTTTTCTTGAAGACTAGACTACAATGCTCAGTGACATACTGCAGGGAAAGACGAAACAAATGGCTCAACAATTACATCTTCCAAACGTATGACATTTCTGACATTTACTTTCTGTTAATATATCTTCATGATTTAGGGTGTTTTTCTGTTCTGGAAAAAATAATCAAGATATAAATAGTAGAGTGAGAAATCTCGACAGCAACCTGTCATTATAGGAACACTGGATATTACTGAGGAATACTGCTCTATATCATTCTGGTGACTTCTTTTTGCTTATTTTCTCCCCTCTGCCCCCCTGTTTTAATCACATTAAGGTTGTCTCAGAAAGTCGTTTACTTCACCCCTGTCCACAAGTAGGAGCAGTCTCTCCTGCCACTCACATCTGCATAACTTCTGCTACTTCCAGCAGCAATGATCCCACAGATTTCTCAGGCTTCAGGTGATGTTGCAATAGCAAGTGAGCAAAGCAAAAGTCTTCTCCTAACACATGACATGAATCTCCCTCCCTACCGTTTAACCCACCGCTTCCCCCAGTATCCTGGCTGTGATTGGCCTTTTAATCATTCCTTCTCCCCTCCCAACACCTTATTACAAATTTAACAGGTTCTCTGTCACTTCTCTTTTCATCTGGGCTCAAATATTCAAAACAAAACCAAGGGCTAGATAAATCACCTATCTGAATCTCTTAAATTATGTCATTATTATTTCTTTTAGCACTAATGTTCTTCCCTGATTTTGCTGTTTATCCCACCTTTCTTGAATTCCAGAGCCCCAGGTTTCATATATCAGTTCAATCAAAAGTCTTTACACAATGTAATACTGTTGATACTTTTTTGTTAAACGGCAGAACAGTGTTTATTCACATTTAATGTGTTATCCAGTATAGTTGTCATAAACTTGATTTTAGTTCTAAGCAGGTGTTCCTCCATCTTGTATTTGAGCAGTTTATTAATCCAAAGTGCAGTGCAATGTAATAGTCAATTTAATCCAACTTTTTACAGACTATTTTTCCAACATACTCATCCTAATCTTGTCCTCCAAAATTATTTTTACTGCTTATTTTTTGCTGTCACCTGCAAACAAGCAAGTATTCTGAGCAAACTAAATCTCCAGAAACATTCTATTTCCTATTCAACAGCAAATGCGTCACAAAATTACTCCAGGAAGTTTCTTATCAACCAGTTGATTCAGTGGTTGTTTCATCTACCACACTTTTCTTTCACCCATTGATCAATGCAGCATGCAATACAATGGCCGGCTATTCAAGACAAGAAGTGCTTCACCTACAGCTTCTCTGCCACTTACAAGGCTTGCCATTCCATAAAATTAAATTAGATTATCTTAACAAAAGTCACTCTCAAACAAGATGTTCTAGATGTTACTTCTTATCTTTTTTCTCCCCCCTAACATTTGTGAAAGGTTGCCAGCTCAAACACTTTTCTAAAATTTATCTATAATTCTCCAGTTCTCTACTTTCACTTCTGCTCTTACATCTTCTTTCATCTTCCTGAATATCTACCCTCACTCCACGTTTTCTTGAACATGAATATTTCAGCAATTTCTCTAAATTCTTAAGGGTGATGTTTATCAGGATCAATCAATACAATAATATTATTTTCCTCCTTCTGCACCAGATTTCTACAACTAATTTGTAGTAATTGTGCTGTCAAAGTAAAGCACGTCATTAGGAGGAGGATTATCATTAAACCACATTTTTCCTCCTTTTAATCATTATTCATAGACTTCCATACTTGTCTAGAGTGCAGTAGAAGACCTCAGAGCAAACTTGTACTACACCGTTATAAACCAATGTCATTCCTATTAATAAAGGTAATAAAATATTCAAGACTCCAGATCACCTCACTAAATTTGTTATGCCATATAGCTTTGATTATTAAGGATTTCAGTTCTTCCTCTTTCTTTCGTTTATGTCCTGTACAGTATTTAGAAATGTAAGATGGGCTGCAGACTACTGCTTTTTCCTCTTCTCTCTCATCAATCATGAACTACATCTTCTCGACAATATCCCGAGGTTACCAATGATATATACTTCTCTAACATCATTATGCCATTAATACAACACTTCATTGCCTCTCAGATCAAGTTTTCCAGAAGAAATAAAAGATACATTTACAACTTAACCATCACTAACTCGAAGTAATCTGTGTCATTCCTGCTCGCCTATCAAACTAGATTTTAAGGATAGCTACTCCAGAAATGAAAGGTAGCTGGGCAATGCAAGTGAGCATATAGCTATTAAAGCAGCCCCTCCATGGCACAGCCTGGCTCTGGTCAGCTAAAGGAGGTTATCATCTCCAAGAAAGGACATAGGCACCACATATCTAGTGATGGTTTCACCCTGACTCACCTGCCCCACATACAAGAACACCTCTTTTCCTTAAAGGCCCCTAGACAAGCAAAGTACATTTGGTGTGCTCTCTCAAACATAAATGGACAGAAATATATAGTTCATTGAAAGCATACATTACCAACAATACCAGTAGTATTTTGCAAATTATACTGAAATCTCCTAAATTTCAAATTAAATTCTAGAGTAAACCTCTCAAATCAAGAACATAATCAACTCTATTATGACTTTAAGTCCAGTGATATTACATATATTATACTGAAAAAACTAAACAATCTGACTTCTACTTTTACTGTTAAAGATGCAAGAGTGCTTTGGGTTTTTAATATTCATATTTCCATGGAGCTAGACTCCAAGAACTTTGCTCTAATTACTTTGAACCTGTTAGGGAAAAACAAAAACAGTTTACTTTTAGAAACTTGTGGAGCATATTATAGCTGTAGTTAATTATGAATTTGCAGAATAAACTACCAGTATAATAAACTACTAGCAGCCAGCTCTTCTAAGATCTAAACCCATTGCATACTCAGTGACAGCAACTATTCTAATAGAAAAAGTAGATACTTCTGGCATTGGTATATTGAAAAACTACACTAACTACAGACATTGAGAACACGCATATGCACAAGTACACCCAGATTCCCATCTCGTGTTGTTAGTACATGAATGAAATTATATCAATAGTCATTGTTCCCATGCATACACTTCTGTGTATCTTCAGCGCCTAAGTTCATCTTTTGTAAACTAGCACTATTTGTACAGATGATAGTCCTTGGCATGTAAAAAATCCAACTTGGTGAGTAGGGGAGAAGTTTCTGCAATTCCTGCAGGCTCTGACATCGTAGTGTTGGATTCTACGGTATCATAAGTCCAAAGCTCTGCTCATGGTACAAGTTTAATTGTTTCCTTTAGTTCAGTTTCTAACAGTGCTGTGCCTAACAAAATCCACTGGTTTCACTAGGTCATCAGTATATCAGGCGTTGTTAGAACATAGATCTTTAGAAGAAATATCTGCTTTGAGCATCCACTAGTGGTGTAGTTTAAAAGGTTTGTCAGATGATGTGCAGTTGCAGAGGAAATTCAACTGAAAATTAAAATTCATCTCATGTTCCACTTCCTTCCTCTCTTTGTCCAACACCAGGTGCTAAATTAAGTTTGCACATGAAGATACTGACTTAACAGTTCTGTGGGAGAGTTCTTCTCATTTCTATTAGAGGTATAATACTGAAGTTCAGTAAAACACAGGACTACTTACATGATAGATGCCAAATAATGCAACTGCAGTAACTTTTGTAATTCCTAACAGCCAGGTTCTCTCCCTGGCAAAAGCGGAGTGTGTGTGAAATGGCAGTTTGGTTAAAGTAGTACCATCTCAGTCATATTTGTTCCAACTATTGCCTCTCACCCATCAAAACGTACATGTTTTAATTGTGAGACAAGCAGAAATTTGTCTCCACTGGTCAGAAGCCATAAAATTGCCTCTGGCCCATGGGACAAAGAATGGAGCTCCATGTCTCCAGTGATAATTTATTAAACAAGAACATCTCTCATAAATATTCCAGGCAAACTGTGAAAACTCCCAAATCCATTCCTAATTCTAATTATTCCAAATACACAAAACACCATACAACTCAAACTAAAAATGAGATACTATTCACAGCAAGCAGTATACCTTCACTGCTGATACTCTCCTCTTCTGAAGAGCAAGTGGAAAGGTGACATCGTTGTGGATTTCTTTTTTTTTTTCTCCTTTTAACAGCCTTAGTATTGCCTCTGTATAAATATTGTACTGAGGGTTACATCTATTTTATTTTATTTTTTTTATTAAAAATGTTTTGCAAAGTCCAATATGCCAAAAACCATTAATATTAGGAATTAAAAAGTAAATTTCACACAATATTTTCTACTATCAGTAAGCCTCTGTCTTCTCAACATGTAGACTTTTATTAAAATCTAACAGTAATACTGGGTTAATGTGACAGCCAGAAGTATACAAACCAAGTTATAAAGGAAATAATCTTTTATTACTTTTCCAAAGACGCAGCTAGCTTAAAAGTAACAGAGGGATGATGAAAATTGCTAGGAGAGTGGAACAAATAATAGTACCTCCAGAAAAAAAAATTCAAATTGTTGAACAGTTAATTGGATTCCCAGGTTTACAGTTAATAAAAAAAAATCCTCTCACACAAAGTTTTTATGCCAGCTGTGTATCTCCCCCCATTTAAATCAAGTACAAGAGAATTTAAATAACACTTTTATGTAGCATTTGAGATGTTTCAGTTCTCACACTGGAGGTGTGTGTTAGCACACATCACTAAAATGCAGGCACACGTTGGTAGTAGGAAATAGAACTGGATTAGTCAGTAGCCAAGAGTATGAATAACCAACTGCACCAGAAATAGGTATTGCATTGCTAGAATTTTCCGGGAGTTTCCTAACTTCAAATGCAACAGTTGCAGAGCTCCAGCTGGAGGATAACTTCTTAAAAAGTCAATAGACATCAGAGAGTGAATCATTCTTTAGCAAACTAATGATAAAATTTTCAGTGCCATTAGCGAAGTCAAACTTTAAACTTCTTCTAAACCATTAAACAGATGTTCCAGCCTTTACATTAGCATGACTTTTTCCCTAATTGCCTCAATTATGTCCCACCAGGAGTCTGCTGTTCTGCAGCTTTGCATAGGACTCAACCTTTAGCCAAACTTTCCTCATCGCCTTTTACCTCTGTGGTTCCTTCTGCCTCATCCCTCCCTCCTAACCATGCTGCTAACAAAAGCACATCACTAGAAGTTGTGGGATCTCACAAGGAAATGGGGAGACAAGGCTACAGAAGTCACAGCCACAGGGGGTGGAGGAAGCTGTTCCACAGCAAGGTCTGAGCACCAGAACACAATGTGGTGCAATGTGAGAAAACTCATTATAGAAGGGGCCAGATGTAGCTCTACCTACTACTCTGGGAAGGAACTATGCAACAGCATGCTCAAGAACAGGTCTTAAGAATGAACTGCAATTAAGCCTTTTCTCCCCTTTATGCTTAAAGCTCATCTGCAGAGCATCTTCCTGCCCCTTAAGAGGCACAAGAGGCTGTGGATGAAACCAGCAGAGCTCTTTATTTTTAGCAGACATGACTGTGAAAGGCTTCCAGCTGAAACGTTAGAAATATTTCCAAGGAAAGTGACTTGATATGACTCATTTGCTAATGTCATAAGCCTGTGGCACAAAACATTTTAAAATGATACTTTTGTCTAACTGCTTATTAAATAGAGTGAATTTTTATATTACCATGTTATTGTTTTCCTTCTACATCTCAAATTATCTAATTTCTCAACAATTAAACTGTTTGTTTTAATATACTCCTGCTGATTTAAACAGGAAACAATACAAGTAAAAGGGTATAATCTTTATTAGGTCAATGATAGTTTCAGTAGGTTGCAGTAAATTAAAAATTTCATTATACACAATTAAGCAACTTCATTAATATAATTGCAATTTTCCTCACTCTTTTGACTTAGTATATTTAGCATATGAAAATAACTACATTGAGATGTACAAGTGTGCATGCACATACATGTAGACTTTTTGCTTACTAACCCTACTTTTCTTGTAGGTAAAAGTCAGTAAACGACTTCTGAAAGCCAACTAAGAAACTAAACAGAAAAACAAAAAACAGCTTCTCATCAATAAAAAAACCAAGCTGCTCATCTTGCCCCTTCCATCTGGGTAAGTAAAATGTAGGTGTGCATCTCTGTGCCGTAGTGGTGCATTACTTGTATACTCCCTTAAGGCAGAGGATATTTGTTTTCTAGTTACTGATCCTGAGCAACGGTCGTAACTGGGATAGAAAGCTGAAATACCACACCACAGTACAGTGCTGCTTAAGTAGGTGACAGAACATTCATCTCTTCCTTAAGCCATGAAGTTTTATTTTGCAAAAGAGGGAGCTATGCTATGAAGCTAGTATTAACAAAATTAAAAAAAAAAGTCCAAAAATGTTATGATTGTCTATCTTGCAGAGGAGAAGCAATTTTCAGCCAAGTAATTGGTACATTTTCTTAGTGCATTATGTTTCCCAAAACATGTTACTGTAGGTGGGGATTAGCATCCCTTTTCTTCAAGAGGAAAATTACTTGTCTTCCATAGTGACTGGAACTGTCATTCCAAGAACTGACAAATGTTAACAATCTCTGGAGCTGTTCTTTACAGACATCTCAAAAAATAAACAATATATTCTGATGAAGGATCCAGTGACCAAAGAAAGGTTATAAATAGAAGGAAAATACCACAGTTGGAATATTAATATGCCTCATACAGCCATCTATTTCAACATACTAAAAACTATAATTACATTAGCAACTAATACTCTTAACAGAAAAAGGACATAGAAATATTCCTTATCAACAAAAGTTTGCAGTACCTTCCATTTTGCAGAAGATATCAAAGTAGCAATGAAACTAAGCAATTCCTCTCTAACCATTCAAACTATTAGCCTCTGCAGGCAGATTAACATAACACATCTACATAAAAAAAATTCTAGAGATCTTTTTCTGCACCCTATATTTCTGTTATTCCTCATCCCATACTCACAGTTTCTTGCTAGCATTTCCAAAACTTGCAACAACAAAACATCAAACTGAACTGCATTACCCCACAAATTCAAAGCAGGTCCACAAAGGTCAGAAATGTGTTAGCACAAATTAATTTCTTAAAACACTTAGATGTTTAAACTACAATGCCAACCAAGACAGTGCATATGTGTAACACAGAATTAGAATTATAAATGAAGATGAGTTTTATTTATATTTCTTCTATTTCAATCACAACGCAATGTGCTTTTCTGAGATTTTGAATGCGAATCAGTTTATCCAATCCTTTCCATAATATTTCAGAAGAGTTGCTATTGAAACTTCAGCAAACACAAGTGGGAAATATCTTCTCAAGTTGCTATTTTTGGTAGGACCCATCTACCAGCATGTCAGAAAACCTCAGTTAAAATTACAGCTATGCATTATGTAGGGCCACCTTCTGAAAACTATAATCTACCAGTAACATCAAAATAATATTTAAAAAAAATTAAATCATTCTCAACACCTCACTAACATAAAACCCTAGAAAAGAAGGGAGGAAGGAACAGATTCAGAGGTTCTCACTATACTACCAAAAATTTTTATTTCTCACTCTCTCTTGAGAGTAAGTGCCAATACACACCAAGAATATCAATTTAATATTAACATTCTATTAGACAAATAGCAGATATATTTAAAAAAAAAATCAGCCTTCAACCAATTCAGCCCCTGCCTATAATTAGCTCTTTCAGACAAACGGAGAAGCATATCACAGACTTCTCAATACATTTAAAGAATCTCCTTTTGGGAAGAGATGGATCATCTTTAAGTTCAAAACAAGAAAAACAAAGCGCATTGTCTTTGAGCAAATGATTACCATGTGATGGGCTCTGCCCAACCTACAACTCCAATTAACTCTAGCAACTCTAAGCAACAGGTTTTAGGAGCAACTGACAGAAAGTAGACTAAGGGAAAGAGGAGATGGAGAACTTAAACAACGACATCAGTCTTATTACCAGTGTAATTTCTTAACGATAGAGTAATAAGTATTGACAGCACACATACAAGTAAC
Source organism: Odontophorus gujanensis (assembly GCA_013399175.1). Classification (NCBI taxonomy): domain Eukaryota; kingdom Metazoa; phylum Chordata; class Aves; order Galliformes; family Odontophoridae; genus Odontophorus; species Odontophorus gujanensis. The sequence continues at coordinate 469,429 of VXAB01003460.1, read as the reverse complement.
ATTTTCCAGGATAGAGTACCCCTCCTGTACAGTTGAAGGATTACAGCTTCAAAACAGGAACTACTGAACATACCCACAGGAAATGTGCTTTGCCTCATCTTCTCCATCAGTAGCTACCCCTACTGCAACCAGTACCTAATTTCAGCATATTTTTCCTCAGTCAACTGTGGAAAGAGATTCAGATAAGACCCCTCACCCCCAGGTGAAGGGAACTTAAGGCAGCTCACAGTGAATGAGCTGCACCTGCACCATGTCAGGAGCACACCTCATAAACTAATTATTTTATTCATAAATTAATCCATTTTATTCAATAGGATCAGTCTTCTAGCAGAAAAGTAAAGACATCAAAATTTTCTTCAGCTGACTGTCTGAAACTAAGAGAATAATCGAGACCATTTGAAACTCTGAAAGGCTTAAATGAAATACTAATTATCATTTACTTCAGCTCATTACATAAAAGTTCATGGAAGGGAGAAAGGATGGAAGTGTAGATAACCCATCAATCAATGAAAGGTCATTATTTTCAGAGAAAAAGTAATTAATGAAAAAATTAATGCATAATATAAAAATAATTACTTAATGTACTATTTAGTATCATATAAAGAATACACTCTGATGTTTTGAACCCAACAAATATTCTGAGTAATTCTCTTAAATACAGAATTTTACCTCCATACAGACAAAAATACTGAACAAATTTTATATATGTCTTTAATCCAGACAGGAATACACAAATTATTCACTGTCTGACTGAAGCCTGTGCTATCTCACACACACTGACTTGGTACAACACTTGTTATTAGTGAATTTTTGAACACAGATCTTCCTTGTTTGCAAATTGGAACAGATTTTTGCCATTACTGATGGTGAGCTGCCAATTTAATTTATACTGGGACAAGGAAGATGTGGGAGTAAGCCGAAGTTAAAACTTTCTGATACTAAACAGCAGGTTGCCTGATGCCTTCAGCATTAGCATTTAAGTTCACTGCAGCTTAACTCATTTTGTTTCAGCAGAGATTTATGTCAAGCAGTGGGAAGGTAGGTCATCTTGTGTTTCTGTCTTACAGAATTACCATCAAGAACACTGAGTTTTATATGAAACGGATAAAAGCATAGTTAGAGGAATATTTCAGGTCTAATCAAAACCTATAATGGTCGCTCTGGTTCTAGGAATACGTTCCGAACATTTCAGCCATTAAGGTATGTGTTGAAACATTTTCACTTTCTTCTAATTAAAGTGTATAACACAGCAGAATTTTATGTATATGCATCAGCATGAAGCCACATGATTTGCTTTTCATTAATAGCATCCTGATGGAAAATTTACTGTCCAATTGTCTTTCTGTTTTACATGAGACTGAGATCTCAAGAGGTGTAAGACAGCTTCAGCTGACAACATTCACAAGGCCATTTTGTCAATTTAAGCTGAAGCTCGGTATGTACCATGCTCTCATTTACGTGGTGATATTGTGAAGAAGGCACCATCTTATCTTCACAACTTACCTTCCTCAAAACAGGGACTTCTGCTTTACAGTAATTGTAAATTGTATTTGAAAAACCAAGCTTGCTTCTTTCCTTGATTTTATAAGCAACACGAATCACTATCTAACAACAAACTTTCACTACTTTTTGATCTACTTGAGTAGTTCCTAGGATTTTCTACCAGATCTTTTCTTCTATTTCATCTTCATTTCAGGGAGGATGGAAAGTCTGTTAAATGTAAATACAGGCAATCATTTCAAGCTCATTTTCAAAATAAGCAGCCTATGCCTTTGTCTAAGGAGCCTACACCTCCCTTTTGATAATGATTCTACCTCACACATGGTCCTACAAACTACAACTGCATTTCTATATCCTATCAATGAACACAGGTTAGAATGAAGATGGTAGAAACATGCGGCCATTTTCTTGGTAAACACCTAAGGTCTAGCTTTGTATGGGAGACAATCTGAGAAAGAAGCACGCTGTCATTTTAGCCCAGACTTACTTTCTGAACATACTACAAATAAACCTTTGTGCTAAGATATATACGTATATATATGTGTGTAAATGATAGAAATGTGAGATTAAAGAAGATAACTCCCCTAACAGCAACAACAAAATAATTTTTATTTTTAACAGAGCCAGGTTAAAAAATGCCAGTCTCATCAGCGTGACAGTAACAAGGATTTCATCTTTACAAAATGTCAAGATCCTATATGAATTCTCAATGTATATAAATCAGTGTGTCAACAGTGCCCTGACAGGTTGCTTTAGCAACTCAGAAAATAATTGAAGTTCCTTCACTTAGCCAACTAAAGAACAATGCAGGACCTGAAAGACTAGACTAGTTATTCAGAAGAGTAAGGCTGCAAACAACTTCCATGTTGCATGTGAGACCCATTGAGCTTTCCTAAGAAACTGCTATAGGTCCTAGTCTTGCTTAGCAGTTTTTGTATTGTACTGTGGTATTTACGCCCTTTTTGTCTGTTTTTTTTTTTTGTCTTAGATTATTCCTGTAATGATCATTTTCTGGATTTGAAAATAATAGGATTATACTACTCCACCCTAAAAGTGAAATCTGTGTAATTTAAAGCCTGAAAAAGAAAATAATATTTTCTAACTGAAGAACAACAACAAGAAAAAATAAAGCTATTTCCTTTCAGAATAAATACTTGATTAATAGCAACTCTTATGAAACATTGGTCCATACAAAAAAAAATCAACATCTTTGAAATGTTTGAATACATATTACAAAACATAAGGATGTCATCTCTAAATTTCCTTTGTTCTAACATACAGCAGTGAATACACTTTGCAAAAGTATGCAAAGCAAAATTAATTGTACACAGAGAAATTTCACTATGTCTAGAAGGAACTTCTTTATTGGGAAATGTTTAACAGCAACTCAAAAAGAGACCACATCCAAAAAATCCCTCCTTATTGTTTTTCTGCATTCCATTCCTCTTACATCAACCTAATATTTGTGACAAATTAACTCTGCCCTCCAGGCCAGTGAATTTCTATTAACAACTTCTTTTAGAAGAAAGCAAAACCAGCACAGTCAAGAACTCTACCCATCAGACAAAGCAAGCTGTCATTCTGCTTAACTTCTACAACAAATGTCCTTAGACCCACATGAGAGAAAAGAAACACCATTTGGCATTTAAACTTTAGGTGCCAGTATGCATTAAAGCAGAGAACCAGCCCAGATTGATGACTCCGATTTTAAAAGGTCAAGAATTGCTAAGGTTTTTTGTTTGTTCTAATGCATATTTAGTTGATTTACAAGGCAATTGTTTTAAATTGTAAATTATAACCCTGTATAATGGGTACTGCCTTAATTGGATTTTAACTACGTGCTAATCTGAAAGTGGATTATTTAGTTTCATGCTTTCTCAAGGTCTGCTAATAACGTCTGGATATCCCATAAAATACAGAATTAGATCAATATAACTAACATTTATAATTGAGTATATCCTCATACCATTAAATGTAGGGTTTTGACAAACTATGAACATTTTGAAACAAGCAGAATACATTTTCTGGACCAGAGTTCCCAGGATTTTTCCCTCCCCCATGATTCCCAGTACTCCAATTTCGGATTCTCAGATCAGCACCTTTATGGAACTGACCTTAAGTTGATTTCAGTAACAAAACAGAGCTGCTCTGAAAATGGACAAATTCCACAACAGTTATTAATTGATCCAAAACATTCACTCAGCGGGTTGTCACTAGCATATTACTACTTCATGGGCTGTCTACTACTTTAATACACTCACTGCCAACATTCTTCCTTTGTGTTATAGGATCTTCAGATGGGAATTTCAATTTGACTTCTCCCTGCTATGTAGAAAGATGTAACATGAATGATGTCAAATCTCTTTTTGTTCAAATATAAAACTTGCTGCTAGAGACTAAATACTAAAGTTAGAAGGCACAGCCTTATTAAATATTAATATTGTGCTAGATTTTTGTATTCCATTTCAATATATTTGTGGCCAATAACCATCCATTTTCTCTTACTTGCAGAAGCTGAGCAGGTGTGCAGGTAACTGGTTACCAAGACAACATGCTGGCGAGGGATTAGAGCAGACACTTGTATGTGTATAACTCTGAATAATGCAAACACTGGTAAGTGATACATTTTTCATTATCTGAACATCACATGATGTTTTATGCCATTTAATTTTTTTTTGCCTGTTGAACATGCTTCCGTTAAGAACCCAATTCAAACCTCACAAGCAAATGTAATGACAGTTTCATCTAACTATCTAACAACGAACATTCCAATTTATGCATTTCTTCCATGAGATAGGCAAGCAGCTCTCCAAACACCTGTTCAGTTTCCTACGTCTTACATTTAGAAAGACTAGCCAGCGAACAAACATACATGAAAACGAACGGTGAAGAGATGCATAATTCTAACAAAAATATCCTCACTTAAGCAAGAAGGTTGGGTGTTTTGAACAGATACATCTATGCAATTCTCACCTACTTACTCCAAAGACAGATATCAAACCTTTAGTAATATCTTAAATTTTGTTTTGTTAAACTGTGCAAAGCACTGCAGAACATTTGCCTGTGTTACATAAAATGAAGTATGAATTATAACATTAAGCAACAACTTGTTAATGAAAATCAGCACAGGTGAATCGAAACCACACATTTAAGTCTATTCTGTTCTCACAGACAATTTGAACTGCACCTATTCAAAACAAAATTTTTATGTGAACTCAAATATATATATTACTGCAGGCTAATTTCAATGTTTTATTTGCATGTGATGCATACTGTAAGAGAACAGAGAACCCCCAGTTTTCTCCATACTTTTCAGAGTAATGGCTCACCAGCTATATCAAAATGACTTTCCTAGGTAAGTACACAACAGTGAAAAACATCCCTTTTTTGATCCACTACAAATCAGATCAGCAAACTCATGCAAGCTATGTTCTATCATTCAGCAAACTTCAACCTTCACTTTATTTATTATGATTCATAATACGAGGTATAGAACTGCAAAAGTTTCCTCATATGGTTGGAAAATGTTAAGTGTTATTGTCATTCTGTCCTTCTCAGAAACATGAAGGAGAAAGAGGTACGAGTACATAGTCCTTCAAACAAGTATTTCTAGAACTGAAACTAAAGGTGAAAGGTTTAAGTGCTGCTACTTCAAATTCGTAGGTTTCAAAATAAGGAAGATAAAACCTGATGTATTTTAATAGGTACTCCTACGCTTCTCAAAGGCAAAGGAGAACAGAAAAGACAAGTTTGTGTCTTTTCATCCCTCTTCTATACTGTAACTGCTTCCTGCTATGAACAAACCATCCTCCTCTGCCCAAAACTGAAGCAACACTTCTGATTCAACAAACATTTTCAAGGATGTTTCAAAATCTTTGTCAAAGTCAAATGTCCTAAAAATGCTGAAAGTTCTCTAGGTTTAATCCCATACCAAAATTTCAGCTGAACTCACAAGATGCAAAAGCACCTTGTGGATATTGAAAGCACTTTTAGTACTTGAAATGCCTATCCTCTTTTCAAATTCCTGGTTGCTGGCTAACTAACCTGTTCGGTGCTTCTCAAAGTCCTGTTACAACCAGAAACACTTCCGAGACACCTGCACATTCTGCACTGAATGGAGGAACCCAAGAGCTGCCACTGCCCCCTGTGGGGTATACCAGCTTGACATATATGGCATATACTTGACATACCAACATCAAAGGGGGCTTGGGCTGCTGAAGTTGGTGGGCATCAAGTGTCTCAGGATACGGCTTTGACATGCCTGAGCTTCAGATACCTTACAGTATATTTAATCTTTACAGATTAAAGATGCAAAACTAGTGGAAGCACTTCAGCACAAGTGACTGCTCACTGGAGAAATTTCATGCAGTTCAATGAAGCAACTTGCATGGCCAAAATGATGTTTATAATTAACTATTTCCAGGATTAAGGTTTTAAATTTTGCTGCAGACTGCTCAGAGGAGATGAGAGACAACCTGTCGACTGCTTAATTAGACTGAGTTGCAATCCTCTGACTAGCCTCCTCCAAAGCAATAGCCATCTGTTTTGTGCTGCAAACATCCCCAACGTCTCATCCTGTTTTATATCAAAATCATGAGAAATAGCTCTTAAAATCAAAGTCCAAATCGCACTCACTGATGTCAGTGCAATGTTATAATAGACATTTTTAATGACTAGTTGTCCTTTGTCACAAACCAACAAAGTCACCAACTGCAGTTAAAATAGATTCAGTGTGGGGAAAATTCACTCACTCAGTGTACAGCTGGGAGAAATAATCAGTAATGCTACTCCTCCCCTGATCCTTTCCCAGTCAGTGCACTGTAGGTTCTACCCCAGCACCTGAGTGAAGTGCTGCACTCAGGACATAGAAGTTCATGTCTGCAGATCTTCGCTCCTCACAATTGTCCCCTGATTCAGTGTGGGCTTTCTCGTGGGCTGCAGCCCTTTGGAAAGACCTCTGGCTTTAGCATGGGCTGCTCCACCAGCTGCAGGGAAAATCTGCTTAGGCACCGTGAAGCATCTCTTCCTCCTTCCTATTCTTCAGCTGTGGTTTTCCCTATGCTATGTCCAGTATGGGGATGTCTGGCCTCCTCTCAGAGGCCACATATGTAGCCCACCACCACCAAAGTCCTGCTGTGGACACCCATCACAATGCTGAACAGCGTTACACTACTGGAAGAATACCAGAGTTCTGTAAAGAAATCAGGCTGAACAGTTTATTCAGACTCTCAAACTTCTCAGGGAGACGTTAACTGGTACGGGCATAGCCCATGAGAAATCAGAGCAGGGCAAGAAAGGAAAATTGTTCACACAACAGCAGTGCAGAGCTTTGGGCATGTAAAGGAGCAGCAGAACAGAATTGGTTCTCTCAGATTAGTGCCAGAAAGAAATCTGCTTGGTTTCAGCTTTCAGGGGTGGGCAGGGGGTAAACTTGCACTTAATGAACTTAGAACCTGGTCACCTTTGCAGTGTAACCATAGATCTCTCAAGCACACTGGCAGAAGAGAGACTGTAAAAGATCAAGCAGTGCTGACCTCAATGGCAGCACAGACCAGAGTTTGTCTGAATAATGATCCACTCTGCTCCACACAGACTCTTTCCCCTTCAACCATTTCAGAACATACAGTTGATGAGATTTTCTGATTCTTTACCTTTTTTTTTTCTTTTTTTGTACTTATATTGTAATCAATTATATAGATCTTATAGTAATGCTGTTGCCTAAGAAATTGTAATTTCAGTTATCTCTGCCACTGTCAAACTTTGGTCCTTAAGCCTTCTCCATTAAAAAAAGTATTCTTGCATCAACATACACTACACTTGCATACAGCATATCCCTTGCTGAAGGAGGATCTCTTGCATGCATTCAAAGATGTAACATGAACATATCACAGTTCAATTTTAATTACAATGGAAAAAGATATTCCCTGTGGTCTCTAGCAATCTAAATATTACAGAGCAGAGACTTAGCTAAGAGCAAATAAGATTTAAAAAAGAAACAAATAGCCACTTGTTTGCAAGTTTCTGTTTTAAGCATCCATAAGATAGCAATATGCTGTAAAATATTTTATTTCCTTGGGGTTGCTTTTTATCCATTTAAACAAAAATCTCATTTTACATTTTTAATAATAAACCTCAAGCATCCCTATGAACTGCTCTAAGAGATTCCATATAGATATACCAATAATTAAACATTATCATACGCATGTAACTGCTTGTATAAACTGTGATGGCCTACAGTAAACAAAACAAGAAGAGAAATGAAATTCTCACACTAATACAAATACAACTTGGCAGCTTCTCATTCATAAATTATACCATGTATTTATCAAAGTGATATTTTCACACAAAGGAAAATGTTATTTCCTACAGTACCATCTCTTCTTAGCTGGTTTACAGTTCTGAAATCAAAGTACTGCTGTAATATGATTTTCTAACTTCTTAACTTAGCCTAAAAATCTTTAATTGCACAGCATTAAGTTCTGAATCCTGCTGTTCAATCTTCTTTAAGAAAAGAGAACAAACATTGCTGGCCATCCTTTCCAGCCTGTTAAATATCTTTTATATAACCAAGTGTTATAATGGACACTGCTGTTAACTGCAGAATTTCTGATAGGAGTTGTATCAAATCCAGTGCCACTCCAGAAATAGAGCCTTTGTAGTGCTCACAAAACTGCTGCACTATTCCCTCCAACAAACAGACTTCAAAACGTAGTAGCTGTCCACCTTGTCTCAAGTCTCTAACATCAACAGAATCCTAGCTGCTACATAAGCTTTTTACTCACACCATGTGATATTGCAGGCACCTGTAAAGGAAATACTGTCAGCTGAGAACTCTTACAGGGAGATTTCTTCCTGGACATCCACTTCTGTGATTGCATCCATGAAGAAGATGTGTGCTATGACTCATTGGCAATCATATTCTCTCACTGCATTCTCTCAACCACATCTGATGGAATCATCCAGGGGAACAGCTAATTGCTAAGTGTAGTGTCTAAAATTCAGTTCATGTGAACCTGAGATGATATTGATGGAACCAAAGAAAACAAATATCAAAATCCAGCAAATTCAACTCATCTTTAGAGGCGTATGCCTCAAGTGTCTATTACACACCAAGACTGTGTTTGAACATTCAAATGGAAAGCAAGTAGCCACATTCTTTTTTGCATCCACAGATTGTCTATTCTTCATGGTCACATTTACCATAGATGCAAAACTTCCCATCATCCCACAACAATCTTCAGAAGTAAACTAGAATAATAGAAGAGATAAATCTAATGTGAAATAGTGTCAACGGTTTGCGGGACAGTTTGACCCGGTTCCGTGACAACTGAGGCAGGGGACCCACGGGCCCACACCCCAGGAAAGGGGAAGGGGAAAAGGGAAAAAAAGGAGAAGGGATATGGGCCTAGGAACAAAACAGCGACAATGATCTAAGGAGGAAAGCTAATTTACCAAGTAAGATATCAGAAAGGAAAATGACACAATATAATACAATATATTTGGAATTGAGGCTAATGAATCAAATAAAATGGGCAAGAGAGGAGAGAGTGTCCGATAAACCAAAGGCCTTATGCTAATGCTGAAGGTGGACTGCTGCAACAAACACCCACTGCCGAGCTCAATCCCAAGGGGAAGAGAGTGTCCTGTGACCACAAAAAGTTTTTATCTTCCCTCTTAATGT